>PVIW01002053.1:0-243896 GCA_004026585.1 Noctilio leporinus
GCTCCCCTTTCTTGCCTCTGCCTCCCCGCTCCCCCCAACCCCTTTCCCCCTGACCACTGCAGGCCTATTCCTTGTATTCATATACTTGGTTCTGTTTTGCTTGTTGTTAGTTTTGTTCATTATTGTCCCGTAATGGGTGAGATCATATGGTATTTGTCCTTCACTGACTGGCTTATTTCACTAAGCATAATACTCTCCAGTTCCATCCATGTTGTCAATTAACATTTCTCACATCGATGTTTCTCCCTTCTCCATTCCTCCTTCCTCTCTAAAAACAATGTAAAAATGTCCTCAGGTGAGGATTGAAAAATAATAATAGTAGTAAAATGATGCTGCTTTGTGAGTAAAATGAAGATTAAAAAATTACCATTGAATGTGGCTTAACAAAAGTAGTTGGAATGTACGCATGGGCAATGGGGTAGAGGAATATTTGCATACAAACAAGTTTGCAAGTATCTGCCTCTAAGATTAGCAGGAAAGCGAGGAAAGTTATGGAGAGAGACTTGGGGTTTGGGAAAGGCAGATTTAAAATGGAATATTACACTAGAGCACTAGAGTAATTTGGGGCTGAAGTTCACCAAATAGCAAACTGGCATGTAATAAATTTGGCATGTGGCACAGGGCACAGATTTAGGGAATAGCTTAGGGGTAAATTTATATGAATTTATACTTTATTGCTTGCCTAACTGATATGAACTGAGATAATGGATATCCATTTCCTGGACTCTTCATGAGACCAGTTCTTCCAATAATAGTTAAATAGACCTAAGGGCAAATCTGAGGATGTGGATCACAAAGTGTTCTTGAGGGTTACCCAAGGCATGGCCAATGACCTTGGGCACCACTGGGATCGTGCTGGGGTATCTCTTGCTGACCAAAACATGGCTTTTTGAGATGCTGTGTTCTGATGGCTGCAACACCTCTCAGCTCACTGCCAGAAACAGTGTGCCTGTGGGAAAAAGAGCTGTTTATGGCTCTTTCATAGTCAAACGCGTTTATGCTGTTTGGTTTGGTGATTGGAGCACCCTGATCCTGGGAAGTCAAAGAAAAAAATGACTTAATTCAGGGAAACTCAATACCTTCAAAGGACAATTTGCCATCATAGGATATTCCCATTGTAAACAATTCCCTGTGAGGGAGTTAAAGTCTGACAATATTAGTAGAGAGCTTCATCTTTGAGAAGGGGAGGCAGTGACTTCTAATTTTTGATACTCCACATGAGACAGCAGTAACCGCCTTGCACAAGTACCTGTGCACTGTTACAGATTAAAATCACCATCTAGGTGTGCAAAATGTTGCCAGATTGCCTTTCAGGAATGTGGCATCACTTAAGGAGAGAGAGGGTCCCATTCTCAGATACTTAGCAACCTGGGCTTTTATTAATTTATTTTTGTGAATTTTGATGTGTGATACATGAAAGGTCATTTTTTTTTTAATCTTGAAGTTTTAATTTATTTTTGTATTGAGATATGATTGACATAATATTACATTAGTTTCAGGTGTACAACATAATGATTGGATATTTGTATATATTGCAAAATGACAATGACAATGAGTCTAATTAACATCTGTTACCTTACATAGTTACAAAAATACTTTTTTTTTTCCTGAAGACTTACAAGATCTACTCTCGGCAACTTATAAATATGCAATACAGTATTATTAACTATAATCACCATGCTGTACATTACATCCACAGGACTTATTTATTTATAAATGGAAGTTTGTTTGTACCTGTTGACCATGGAAAACCATTATTTTCATTTGGATTAAAAAAAAATCATTACTAGGGATGTGTATTATTATTTACTATAAGGGAGATTATTTTATTTTTGTGAATTATATGGTCACCCATTACTGGCTTTTTCTGTATAATGTTATAATATTTTCTTATCTATTCTACAATGTTCTTTGAGTTATGTGAATTAAATATGTGTAAGTAATACACAAATATTTCATTCAATAACTTGGCCAAGTTATAGTTTGTTTCTATTTATAGTAATTGACATAAGAAAAACTCCCAATATTTTTTAACTTAAACCTACTGGGCAGTTTTCATTTGTGTTCTAATGTTTATCTGCCCTAAGAATACATACTCTCACATACCCACATTGAGATCTGATACAGTTATTGTTTCATTTTTATTTATGCTACTCAACCCAGCTAGAATTTAGTATATATTAAATAGAGCAGTAGTTTGATTTGTTTTATAGTTATCTATCAATTATATTAATTCTGCATCTGTTCCTGACTGATATATTTTGCCACTATCTTAAAGTTACACACACACACACACACACACACACACACACACACACACAATACACACTCCAGTAGTTTGATCAGGGCAATATCCAGGGCTAGGGTATTGCTGAAGAAAAAAAAAAAAATCACTGTCTCTGACATCTTCATTTTTTTAAAGCTGCATTCACCATTGAAAACAACATTTTAATATTAGTGCAAGGAAAGCCTATGTTTTGCTGCAAAGTCTTCTGGAATTGCATGTTGTACCCTGTCATAATTAAAGTGCTTGAAAATTAAAGTTAGGCTGAACTGAGATGTGCAAGAGAGGAATTAAAACAAAGATAAGCTGTAGGGCTCCGTGCCTCTGGTGGTTATTTAATCTACAAAGAAAGAGATGAAAAGCTGCAACTTGACATTATTCCTTAGACTCTGAGTTGTTTTTACCCTTCAGAAAATCAGAGTCACAAATTGCTTCTTCCAATTTTCTCCCTAAGACTATTTCATTATTTATTCTGATGAAATCTTCCTGACTCAAGTGGGAGCCATTTCCTAAGTCTGAGGTAGACAGTTTTAGAAAGGTATACTGCAGAAGTTTGGATAATAGCATTCCATATTCAACTTGTCCTTCCTCCAAGCCTTTCCAATCTGCTTCATTTAAAAAAATATATTTATTTATTATTTTTTAGAGAGAGGGGTAGGGAGAGAGGCAAAGAGGGAGAGAGACATCAATGTATGGCTGCCTCTCACCTGCCTCCAGCTACGGACCTGGCTGGACACCTGGCTTGCAGCCTGGTTATGTGCTCTGGCTGGGAATTGAACCAGCGACCTTTAGGTTTGCAGGCCAGTGTCTATCCACTGTGCCACCAGCCAGAGCTCTGCTTCATTTTTTTTTTTTCTTTTTTTAAAATATTTTATTTCATTATTTTTAGAAAGAGGGGAAGGGAGAGAGGCAGAGAGGGAGAGAGACATCAATGTATGGTTGCTTTTCACCTGCCTCCAGCCACAGACCTGACTGGAGACCTGGTTTATAACCTTGTTATGTGCCCTGGCTGGGGAATCGAACCTGCGACCTTTGGGTTCACAGGCCGGCACCTTACCCACTGTGCTAGCAGCCAGGGCTGTGCTTCATTTTTAAATGCAGGTTTTTGTGTGGATTATAAACTTTTCCTCCATTCATTTATACCCACACATAACCATGACCAGCCTCATGTTGGTGCCACTGCATAAAGTAGTATTTGACTTGTAAATAAATGTGTAAATGAGTTCTTTCCCTTATCCTTTATGCCTCTTTTGCCCTTTAAGGCATTGTAGAACATTGGCCTATCTCTTTTGAGTCCAATGTTGGGGCTGGACTTCTAAGGCTTTGCATACTATACACATACACTCCAGATTCCACATTTATGAAGAGACAGCCACTGCTCTGGCCTGAATAAGTTGTTTCAGCCAAAATGCCCTACTTTCCTACAGGAGTTGCTCCTGAAGTATTTGTTTCTAATACCTCCTCCTCTGTATAGGTTGAACTACAGAAATTATTATTATGTCCTAGTCTTTCTCCTCTCCAGTGAGGAGATCAACGGGAGCCCCCATCTGCTCCCCAATATCTCTCTGGGTTTCCATCTCTACAAGGCTTCCTTCAGTGATGTCAGGACCTTGGAGAGTACCCTGATGCGATCATTAGGAGGGAGCCAGAAGGTCCCTAATTATAACTGACAGACACAGATCAAGAATGTGGCTGTCATTGCAGAAACCACTTCTGTATTCTCTGTCCAGATTGGGACACTGATGGAGTCTACAAAACACCACAAGCATGGTCATGGGGTCAGTGAGGGGAGATGGGGGTATGAAAGTTTTTTTCCTGGTGAAATTCATAGGCTACTCAAGTGAAAAGAAGAAAGTAGGTTTGCACATCTCTTTAAGGGGAAAATATTTAATACCATGGGTAGTTCCTGATGTGGTGGCTTTTTATTATTTTGGGGTGTGAAGCTGGACCTACTCACAGTATTATTGATAAGAACATAACTTTGGTTTCTGGATCATATGTGTTTTGCTGTAAATTTTGTGTATTACTTTGCTTTCAGAGGATTTAGTATGGAACATATTTTCTCATTTATTTCAGAAAACCTATGGAGATTGTGAACCTTTTCTGGAAAACAAGGACCAGTTACCTCTCTATCAGATATCCCCCAAAGACACTTCTTTAGCCCTTGGGATGATCTCATTATTGGTACATTTTGGCTGCACCTGGGTAGGAACAATAGTGTCTACTGACAAAGGAGGTGAGCAGTTCATTTGGAATCTTAGAAGAGAGATGACCATGGGCAATATCTGCATGGCACTTATGGAAAAGATACATGTGGATAAAAGAATATACACTTCAAAAGCTTGGATTTTCATGGCCAGAATCATAGACTCACCAGCAAATGTGTTTATCATTTATGGTGATACTAGCACATTAATAACTGTGCACATTGCAGGAAACTCATTTAACCACCCAGAAGGTGTGGATCACTACATTGCAATGGGATGCTGCTTTTTTCCAACCTTTCCACTTCTTAGATTCTTATCATGGGAGTCTTTCTTTTGCACAACATAATTTTGAGATATCTGGCTTGAAAAACTTTCTCAGGACATTCAACCCCTCCAAATGTCCAGAGGACTTCTTCTTTACCAAACTCTGGCTGGAGATATTCAATTGATCACTTGCAGGAACTGTTGTGGAAAAATCTTGGAGTACCCATTCAATGCCTCCCTGGATCTCTTCCTAAGGAAAAACTAGACATGGCCATGTCTGGACCCAACTATTACATCTATAGTGGTGTGTATGTGGTGGCCAAAGTCCTCCATGAAGTGCTTCTTATAAAATCAGAAATGGACATAATGGATGTAGGCCAGCTCATGTTTCTCCCATGGCAGGTAAAACTTCCCCCTTAAATCTGATTTTCATTCATGGCTTTTAGCATCAGTGGGTTATTTTATTTGGATAGATCATTATGGTTGTGAGCAACACTCTCACAAGTGTGGCAGTGACTTGAGCATAATGGATTGTAGCTCTTTTTTACTGGTTGCCAGTACACATTTAATGATTTTTAAGGTCTCATTAGCAATGGCTTTGACCCCTGTTACCAGAAATAATCAATTAAAACCTTATAGCCCTGGCTGGTGGCTCACTGGATAGGTGCCAGACTGGGAACCCAAAGGTCACTGGTTCGACTCCCCAGCCAGGGCACATAACCAGGTTGCAAGCCAGGTTTCCAGCCAGGATGGTAGATGGGGATAGGTGAAAGGCAACCATACATTAATGTTTCTCTCCCTTTCTGCCTTCCTCCCTTCCCCTCTCTCTAAAAATAATAAATAAAATATAAATAAATAAATAATTAAAAAAGTTCTTTTAAAATATTTTACTTACAAAACTAAAAATAGAACTGCCTTTTGATCCAGCAATTCCACTTCTAGGATTATACCCAAAGAACCCTGAAACACCAATTCATAAGAACCTCTGTATCCCTATATTCATAGCAGCACTATTTACAATAGCCAAGTGCTGGAAACAGCCTAAGTGCCCATCAGTGGATGACTGGATCAAAAAACTTTGGTACATTTACACAATGGAATACTACACAGCAGAAAGAAAGAAGGAACTCCTACCTTTTGCAACAGCATGGGTGGAACTGGAAAGTATTATGCTTAGTAAAATAAGTCAGTCAGTGAAAGACAAATACCATATGATCTCACCCGTTACAGGACAATAATGAACAGAACAAATAAATGCAAAATAGGACCAGATACATAAATACAATAAATAGACCTTCAGTGGGCAAGGGGGAGCGGGGAGGGGGGAGGAGGAGGCAAAGAAGGGGAGCTGTTTAGTCAAGGAACTAGCGTGGATGAAGTGGATGAACCAGGGACATGGACAACAAGTGGGATTGACTTCGCAGGGAAGTGGGTGGGTGGGGAAGGGGACAGAGGGGAGTAAAAAGGGGATGAATGTAATACGACAACAATAAAATTAAATTAAAAATATTTTAAAGGATTTCATTGTTTACTTTTAGAGAGAGGCAGAGGGAGGGAGAAAAAGAGGGAGAGAAATGCTAATGTGTGGTTGCTTCCTGCACATCCTAAACTGGGGTCCTGGCCCGCAACCCAGGCATGTGCCCTGACTGGGAATCGAACTGGCAACCTTCTGGTTCACAGGCTGGTGCTCAATCCACTGAGCTACATTAGCCAGGACTCAACTAAAAACTTTTATCATGAAAGGTATGTGTGTAAGGTAAGACAATGGAAATCCATCCCAGAGAATGTAAAAATTCAAGGATTTGGAAAATCTAGTTTTGTCACGATGTCCTAAATGACTCTGGGAAAAGAATAACTTATTTGAATTTCCTGCATTTTGCTAGGAAGGCTCCAGATAACTATTTAAGATGTCGTCACTTAAATTTAAAGCAATTTTTATTTTTTATTTTTTTAAAGCAATTTTTAGAATTAAAGAGTTTGATCTCCTTTTTACAGATGAGCATTCTAATACTTTGAAATGTATTTTATTACTGATTATACTTAGATGAATTTGTATCTCAATGTAGATTTTTATAAATCCAAAAACCTATGAATAATGTGCCTTGAAACTCTTGATCTCAAGTACAAATAAGTGGATGTACTGGAGGTAATGTCATATTTAAATACAGGCATATATTGTGAATATGTATGTATGTGTATGCATATATTTGTGTATTAAATGTTATGTATACATCTATATATGAATTTATCAATTAAGCATGAATATTCCTTTGCTATACGCTTTCTTTTATTCTCTCTCATTTAATAAAATATTTCAGTGAAAGGTAGTAAAAGCAAGCTGTTTTTCTTTCTTTCTTTCTTTTGTTGTTGTTATTTTTGCCTCTTCTTGAGTTCAAGGAATATCCCAGGAACGCCTTAAGGAAACCTTGGTTGTCAGTACTGCCCTTCATGCTGAGCCCTACCTCACTGGACCTGGACTCGAAGAAGGGTTTAAACAGATCACCATGGGCTCTCCTGGGGCAGGAGAGACTGCCCCCTTGTTGGGGCATGCGGAAGTGAACTGCCCGCAAATGGAACTCATTCAGAAGACTGAAAGGAGGGAGGGGAGGAGCTCATTGCTAGGGAACTAACGTCCCTACAGTTCCCACCTGGGTCTTCTGCTTCCAAATTCCATGCTTATGTCACCTCCCAATTATGTCCCCTTTTTAAGCTCAACCCATTCCTAAAAGATGTCCAGTGGTTCTTCCTGGCTCACAAGAGCCTCCGCCCAGTACGTATGACAACGCTGGCTAACTGGTATTCATCATGGGCTGCATTCCTTTCCTCTCTTTTCCCCATTCCATTACTGGTGTGTTGAGAACTGTCTGCCACAGAAATTATTCACCCTTGAGTCCTCAAGTTTTTGCAAAAATACAACTAACACATCAAACAAATATTGTAATTAGACTTTTGGAAGTTGAATGATCTCTTACTTGAAGCTAAATGTATTCTGATATAAAATTATAGTGTTTTAATGTGAATATTTGTTACTGTAAGGTGTCTGATAACCACATCAGAGAAAACTTGTATTTGTGTGTGTGTGTTTGTGTGTGTGTTGGGAAGAGGAAAGAGTGACTAAAACTGAAACACTGTGACTTCGGTTTCTTTTCAGACAGTGATCAATGTATAGAGTGTCCAGCAAGCCAGTATCCAATCAATGAGAGGAATCACTGCCTGTCAAAAGCTGTGACATTCCTGGCATTTGAAGATTCCTTAGGGATGACTCATGCTTGCACGGCTTTTTGCTTCTTGGTTGCCACAGCTATGGTTCTTAGGGTCTTCGTGAAGCATTGAGATACCCCTATGGTGTCAAGGCCAACAATCAGACTCTCAGTTACTTTTCCCTCACTTTATGTTTCCTCTGCTCCTTACTCTATCAGCTACCCCAGCACAGCCACCTGCATTCTTCAACGCATGACTTTTGGAGTTGTTTTTACTGTGGCTGGTTCCACAGTCTTGACCAAAACTACTACTGTGGATCTGGCTTTCAAAGTCACTGCACCAGGGACAAGGATGAGGAGGTGGTTGGTGTCCAGGGCGCCTAACTCCATTATTCCATCTGTGGAGCCTGGCTGAGTTACCTTCTTCCCCATTTACCATAGCACCAATGGCACCGTGAAGGTGGCCGCAGACACCTTCTCTTATCTTGGTCTCTAGTGCAGGGTTCCTAGGCTGCATTATTGCTCCAAAGGGTTGCATTATTTTGTTAAGGCTAAATAGCAACCCTCTGCAAAGGCTAAGAGAGAAAACACTTTCTGGGAGCAATTAAACCCTTAAGTTTTTTTTTTTTTTTTTTAAGGTTTTATTTATTATCCCCAGAGGGAGGGGAAGGGGGAGAGGGAGAGAGACATCAATGTATGGTTGCCTTTCACCTGCCTCCAGCTATGGACCTGGGTGGAGACCTGGATGGCAACCTGGTTATGTGCCCTGGGTGGGGAGTCGAACCAGAGACCTTTGGGTTCTCAAGCCAGCTCCTTATCCACTGTTCTACCAGCCAGGGCTTGAACCCATTCTTAATAGAATATTCATTAACTTTTAAAAAAACAAAACCAGGAGAGGTTCCTTAAATGTTAATGAATATTTTACTAAAATGGGCTCAGTTGTCATATGACATTTTTGAAATAAAACAGGACTTCGCAGAGATTTTAATACACTGGTGTGTATTGTGAATCTCTGAGAACAGTAGTATGAAATCTTTTCCAAACCTGTTAGACCATGCTGTCTTAATGAAGTATTTTTATGAAAAACACATTGTGAAATTTTGGTGATGGGGCAAAAACAAACGTGAGAAATGCCTAAAATCCATCGTGGAATAAGATAAACATGTTTAAAAAAGTACATTCTGTCACTCTTGACGCACCCCCCCGGGCCCAGTTACAGCCCATAAATCACAGAACACAGAAAGAATAGCAACCAATGAAATTTGCACAATCTTAGGGGATTTTCATGATCTTTCCGTACCAGCCATTATCATCAGAGGAAGCAATCTGATAGTTTATAGACATTGGCTCTTACAAAGGCATATACACCCTCCATCACCATAGCAACCTAATTACCAATGTGCTAGTTCTGACTTGGCAACCTCTTGTTTTTGCGAAACTGTTCAACAGGGCAAGCGCCCAGGGTAAAACTAGCAAGAGCTAAGAGCACCACCTGGTGGCTAATCCTATATCCTGCATGCTCCAGGCCCCTGGAGACGCAATGCCAGGCAATCAGAATGATGGGACCTGTCCACTGCCAAGTATCCTCCCGATTTCCAGGAAGAAATGCACCCTGATCACACAGAATTTGCACAGTAATAAACTCCCATTCTTACCTTAGTAGAAAAAGTCCTATACATAGTGGGACTTAATTATGAATTCCTTGTTGAGCTCTTAAGACATAATAGAAAGCCAAGATAGAAAAGTAGAAACTAGAACGTGAAAATGAAATGACATTAGGTCTTTGAGTGAATGTTTAGAAAGCAACTCTCCTATGGACTCTTTTCTGAAGATCTACCTTAACTGCATTCAATATTGTCAATGAGAAATGAGTAGGTAAGTGAATGTTCTCTTTACAATGAATGTGTAGTCCAGTGCCATAAACAAACAAATGAAAAACCCAATGAAAGTGACTATAGAAATGTGACTTAGGATAGACAAGTGCAAAGCCAAAAATGCTCCGAGCCTCCCCTGTTACATGAACCCATAAATTCCCTTTGATACTTAAATTTGTTTGAGATAAACCTCTATGATTTGTACCAAAAGAATATATATTAACACATTGCATGTTCTATTTATTGTTCACTTTAAATTTTTGTTTCTCTTTTTTCCTCTGAATTATGGAGAAAATTTTAAGCTTGTATTATGCTTGGCTTGAACTATAGTGAGTTACTTATTTATTTTACCAATTTTAGTACATGTCCTAACTCTGATATACATTTTTGTTTCTCTTCAATACTTCCCAGTGTCATAAGCATCTCCATATTTCTTCCTTTCTCTCCATTTCATGTTCCTCTGTTTTCTTATCATTTTAAAATCTTTAATTTGGTTCTTAGCTTCTTGAATTTTAGTGAGGGATGAAGCAGATGCTATTTAAAGTTTATTGCTTTGTTCCATAATAATAAATATTCCTCAATACAAAACCAAGCATGCCTACATGCATGAATATT
This sequence comes from Noctilio leporinus, assembly GCA_004026585.1. Classification (NCBI taxonomy): domain Eukaryota; kingdom Metazoa; phylum Chordata; class Mammalia; order Chiroptera; family Noctilionidae; genus Noctilio; species Noctilio leporinus. Next base: position 10,445 of record PVIW01002053.1, read on the forward strand.
TTCATGCTTTTACTTTCCCTTGGGTATTTATAAAGGAAAAATCTAAAATTAAAGACATACTACATATAATATTTCTAGAAGCTTGATCATATCAAAAAGATATTTAACATCTAGTACCATCAACCTGCAGAGAAGCCACAAAAATAGACCAAGGAAAGAGGTATGAAGATCTCATTACAAATAAATTTTGAGGCAGTTTTATCTTTCCATAAGACAGTAAATGTTCCATGGTCTTAATTAAACTTCTCAAAATTCATCTTGATTCTTCCTTCAATTCCTTTGAAATCTTTCTGATACAAGTCTTCAGGCTTTCTTCTGTCCTTATTTACCACGGGAGCATCTATTAAACACACTCAAGTACACATTCTCTCTGGCTTTGTCTGTCTGTCTGTTTCTGTGCGTCTCCCTACTCCCCTTTCCTTCCCCCAACTCTTACTTCCTGCCCCCCAAATTATTTGAATCCCTTGGGAAAAAATTGTAATGACATTGTGTTTCTGCGGGGAGTCCCTTCATTATTTGATTGGCCACAGAGTCATGTTCTGAGTATGGACCTGAGTGATCATCATCTGGCAGGCTACAGGCAGACTTAATGTTTGCAGATCATTTGATGGCTCTTAATTACCTATAGGTCAAGCCCAAATTTCTTAGTTTGATCATCAAAGTCTTTGCCAACGGCCCAGTCATTCTAGGCTCACCTTCTGCCAGTCCTTTTGCATGTGGTGGTCTGGTTACTCTGTCTAGCATCCTGTTTCCTAACCACACTAGCTTTCCAGAGAACGCTGCCTCGAAGTTTGTTGTGCATACCATTGCCTTTATGCATGCTGTATGATCCTTGGCATGCCCTCTCCCCACCCGCCTCCTACACCCAGCAATATGCTTCTTACGTGGAGGCTTTACCTTAAATGTCACTCGTCAGCCTGGGCTAACGACTCCTGCTCCTATGTCCCCAGCAAACAACGACCTATCACCTGTTGTTTTGGTTGGTGAGTTATGATTCATCCCCTATAGGATGCAAGTTTCATGGTCCTTTTATTTGTATCTATTGTCCCAGTGCTTTTGGTGCATTCCTATAATCTCAGGATATGGGTTGGACCAAAATTTTACATACATTTTACTATTGAAAACAGATTTTAAATCCAGTATGATTAGATTCAGTTGTGACTGACAGAAAAAAATTCTCAAAAACAGGATTTATGTTTCTTTTACTCCTCTGAAGTAGTGTTGGTGCCCATGGTGTGAAGGATCCAGGCTGTTATGCCCCCAGGCATACTTCTTTTCTTCTCGTCAGTTCGGGATCAAAATTGGTTGCCACAGCTCCATCCATCACACCCATGTGCAATCCAGCAAGAGGGAGGAAACGGAAGGAAAGGGCCACACTTCTCCAGTTAAAGACACTTCCTGGAAACCACATTTACTCTTTCCATTTCCTGGGCCGGAAATGAGTAAACTGACATCAGCTACTGCTGAGGGGAAGGTTGGGGAGTGCAGTCTTTATCTGAAGTTTCATTATGCAAACACGTGGCATACTCATAAAGCAGGCTCCCTGCAAATGCAATGATTTATGATAATTTGAAGTTATGCTCCAGGCAAATTAATGTGTAATATATTCAGCATTGGTTCCTCTAAATCAAGCACATATTTTCATATGCATTATAGCCAGGACTTAAATTGAACTCAATCATGTGCCAGTGTATCATTGCAGTCACTGCCTCTGAGATTGCCCACATCTACTTTTAGCAGCATTGCTCTGCCTGGCTTGGGTTAGACTCAGAGCTCCATGACTCCCTAATGCTGTTAATGAAAAACAGTTCATAAGCAAGTTATGCAACTTAGTTGTAGTCAAGAAATTACATCTTAACTTTAATACCCCACACTGAATCCTTTCCTATGGAAACTTCCCTTCCTCTCATCTTCTTATTTTAATCATAGCACCACCACCTGCCCACTTGTTCCAGCCAGGAACCTGGAAATGTCCCTATTCAGTTGTCAATTTTTTCTTATTCTTCCGGTTTCAGTTCTTCCCTCGAGCCCCTCCCGTCACACCCAGTTCAGGCTCTCACCCAGCCTGACCCCCTCCCTTCAATGCCTCCCCCACCCAATCAGCACAATACAACGTCGATTGATAATCCTTACGTGCACTCTATTTACCCCTCTACACTGTGTAGTCAATAAAAGCTTTGGAGTAATGAACCTCAGGGCTCTCTTCCTCCAGAGGGATTAGCTGGTCTTTCCCCGCCATACATACGCTATGTTGGGCATTTTTTCTCTTATCCATGGTGCTCAGGGGACCTTCAGTTGGTCATTGTTCCTGGAAAGCAAAGGTCCCTGGTTTGATTTTTGGTCAGGGCACATGGCTGGGTTTTGGGTTCAGTTCATGGTTGGGGCGCGTGTGAGAAACAGCTGCAAGATGTTTCCCTCTCACTGATGTTTCTCTCCCTCTCTTTCTCCCTCCTTTCCCCTCTCCCTAAAAATAAATACATGAAATCTTAAAAAAAAAGAAAAGAGAAGAGGTACGAAAGTATTGACCAAGTCAGGGAACTTGGTATCTGTGCAAAGATGAAAGGATTGCATAGGAATGAATTCAACCAGGCATGGAAGAGAAAGCCAAGCAAGGGGCTGCGTGTGCAGAGGATGTGGGTTTGCATCAGTACGGTTAACCAGAGAGTGAATGGTAAGTGCCAGGGTTTGGTTACAAAGGAAGACTGGAATGGTCCTTCTTCCTGCCTTGGGTATTTCCACTGGGCGGATGGAGACTCTGAGGGGGTACAGTTGCGGGACTACGTACACCCTTCAGGACATTAGTATCTCCTTTTCCTTGGGAATAGATAGTTTTTGATGACATGGCCACAAAGTCTCCCGTTCTCACGCACAGCATCTTCCTGAAGCCCCTGGGGCTGTAGCTCTGGTCTCCACGTGCAAGTAGTGCGTTGGCTTTCAAAAGGTTTTGCTCATAGCCCCCAGCAAAAAATACATTTTCCGTTGTGATCTAGAACTTACAAATAATATAAAACTGAATATTTATGTAAATATAAAACAGAAACACAACTTCCATAAAACAATACTTTCATTATTGCCTGTGATTGCTTTGATATTTTGTTTTCTACTTTATTTCATTTAAAAAAATAATAAAGTTGGGTGGCACCTACTAAGTTATTTCACAATGCAATGAGTCACAGCTTGTAGTTGAAGAAACACTGTCCTAGGACTTGTAGCCTAGTTTGGAAATGTAAAGACCCAGCGCAGTGCAGTGACTAAGAACTCACTCGCTGGGAACACACTGCCAGAACGGAAGAAGTCCTTGTTTTCTCATTGATCATCTGTGTGGCCACAGGCAACTTACTAAACCTTTCTGTACCTCAGTTTCCTTATCTTCAGAATGGGCGAATAACAGTACCTACCTTGTAAGGTTGTTGTGAAGATTAAGTTATCTGGACATGTATCTCCAAATGATTGCCAGGCACCTAGTGCTAAGTGTCAGCTGCTATTATTATCATTATCATCATCATTATCATTATCATCATTTTCATCATCATCTTTGATCCCATTCTAAAATGAAGCTAAGTTGCAGTACCACTTGGTGGGGTGGGGAAGAAACAATGCCAAACAGTTTATTTATACAGTTGTACAAAACTACTCAGTGCGCAGGAGGAGGTGATGCTCTGGGACCCTCTCCACCCAGGCTGCCTTCCCACACGACTCCTTTCTGCAGGGGAGAGGGAGAGGGAACTCCTTTACCAGCCACGGCTGGTATTCTGTCTGGATAAGGTGCTTGTGGGGCCTTCAGTGACACTCCTCTGCTTTTCACTACCCAATATGTTATTTCCTCACTTGCTTTTTGTGATCACCTGGAATCCCACACCCCAAAAGTAAGGAGAACTTTCTTATTACCATGGGTCTTGGGAGCCCTATTAGAATGCTAGTCCATAGAAAGAAAGATTGGATTTGTTTCCTCATTAATTTAGTGCATCGAATCCAAAAAGGGACAGCCCACGAAAAGGAGGGGGGTGTTGGGGAGGAAGAAGGGGAGGAGGAAGAGCAGCAACAGACTTCCTGGTGATGCCAAAGGCTGGCATGTTTCAACCCACTTCACCATCTCAGAAGCTCTGATGGTCTTAGGAACAAAAGGGGCATCTGCCACCTGGTGGGTGGGAGCCAAATTCCTGAACATTCTGTCAATCACCCAAAACCCCAATTCAGGAAATAAAGAACTGGAGACATGGAATAAATGTTTCATTGGTCATGATGATCAAAAGATGATGGTTAACACACACACACTCAGACCTCATCCCACTTGTTGCAGGGCTGAAGCAACACCTCTGGGCCCCCGTCCCTTGCTGGGCTTCTCCGGCCACACTCAGCAGCCACTGCCCCACCCAGGACTCTGTCCTGCACTTGGACTTCTGCTCCCTCTTCAACTTCTCTCAACACGGCGCCTGGACGTTCATGGTCAAGAAGAGTTGAGGACTTGACCTGAGTCCGTGGTGGGCAGGGTTGCAATGTCCATGAGTCCTTCTTCATCTCCCTTTCCCTGCTTCTCTCCTCTCCCCTCTCCCACCCCGTCATTGTTCCCCAGAAACAAATAGGATGGCTTCACTGGTCAATTCTTCACATGGACACACACCAAAAGCAGAGGGAACACCCCTGGCCACCCCCCTCCCCCCAAACCCCAGTGCTGCGAGAGCAGCCAGCGGTGGGTGAGGCTGCCTCGGGAACTGCGGAGCTGCTGCAGCTGTCTGGCTGTTCTCTAGAAACTTCTTTGGCCTCCGGGCTTTACCTGGAGGCCTCTTCCTTCAGCTCCTTGTTTTTCCGCACCTCCTCTGCGTGCTTGTCCTGGAAAGGAAGGGAGGGAAAAGGGCAGGTCACACCTGGGGGAAAAAGGGAGGGACAAGAAAACCGAAAGAATGGCCATCACCGGAAGTGAAGAGCAGGGTGTCAAGAAGTCCTGAGAAGGGACGGAAGGTAGCAGGTGAGATTGGCAGGAGGCAGGAGAGCGAGTCTGCTGGTGTGGCCCCAGGGGGCTCACTGACTGAGACCTAACTCCCAGGGGACTCACCTCACAGTGATCCCAGTGCCCACCAGCCTCCCTGTCCCTCACCCGGCCACCCTGGAGTTTGCACTGACTATGTTACTTGACAAAATAGAAGGAGCCACTCAGTGTAGTTGCCAGAGGAACAGGCAGAGCACCCAAGCCTCCTGTGTGTTTCACACACACACATGCAACTTGATGGCTCCCTTTGCCTCCTTTGTCACCTTATGAGGGTTGCCTATCCCCCTTGGCAAAAGATGAGGACTCTTAAGCCCTGGATGGTAGCACAGTGGATGAGGTGTCGACCTGCTAACGCAAAGGTCGCTGGTTCGATTCCCCAGCCAGGGCACATAACCAGGTTACAAGCCAGGTTTCCAGCCAGGTCTGTGGCTAGAGGCAGGTGAAATGCGACCATAAAATAATGTCTTTCTCCTTCTCTCCCTTCCCCTCTGTCTGGAAATAATAAATAAAATTAAAAAAAAAAAAAAAAGATGAGGACTCTTAGAGTCTGAATGGACTGAAGAGTTTTTGGAAAGGTTGTTCAACCCCAAAAAGTGAGCTTTCTTACAAGCGTATTAGGAGAACCCTCTTTTTTTTTTTATTTTAAATTTTATTGTTGTTGTATTACATCCATCCCCTTTTTGCTCCCCTCTGTCCCCCTCCCCACTCACCGAGAACCCTCTTTTGTTTCACAGCATAATTGAGCCAAACGGTGAGATCTGATGACTTCAAAGGCCAATTAGCTATGCAACCTTGACCAGCTTACTTCACTGATTAGGCCTCACTTCTCTGGCCTTTAAAGAGTGGGGTGTGCCTGTGAATCTCGTTTACTTCTAGAATTCTGCAGTTTAGCGTTCACCTCTAGAACTTATTACTACAGCTCATTCATTGTAGATCGAGGTCCTCTATCAGGCGGGCGACTCGCTTGTGGGCAGGGATCATGCCCTGTGCCCTGTTCTTTTTTGTATCTTCCAGTTCCTCCTATGGCACCTTGCACATGGTAGCTAGTCAACAAATATTGTCACTGCCAGACCCTGGCATCCATCCAGATATCAAGAATCAGCCTGAAGCAGGCCCACTGAGGCAGTCCAGGTTCCCAGGATATGCCACTTTATACTAAAAAGCTGTCCTTGGGGATGCCCTAGAATTTTTCATGGTCCTGGGGAAAGTATGGGGAGTGGTTCTCAAGCTTGCCATGTGGGTCACCATGACCAAGGACACTTGGTCCTTGTTAAACTGCAGGCCCTCAGGCACCATCCCCAGACAGGCAGCATGAATAGGTCTAGGATAGGACACACTTATCAGCAGTGTGACATTTGATACCATGTGACTCTGGTGCAGGTGGTCAATGACACAGGCATGGTTGAAGCTGTCTCTGGCCTGAGCCTATCCTTTGCCTCAGTGGACAAGGGTGAACAGAGGCCATGATCCCAGAGGAGTGAGGTCCATGTGAATGTCTGCTCCAACACCTTGCTTCTTTGAGTTGTACCTGACCTCCAAAGCTATTACCCCAGAATCTGGGTCTTCCCAATCTCTCAGAATCTACCTCCATGCCCAGGCAAGCTCACTGGGAAGAACCCTAGGATTCTAGACTCTTTTTTTTGACCTAAATAGGTTCTTCTAACAAAAGCCCAGCAGGACAACTCAGGGCTGGTCTCCCTGAAACAAACATTGAAAGAGCCACTTGGACATGTCACCAAAGACCTGGGTTCTAGTCCCAGCTCTACTGCTTCATGGTTGTGTGGCACCAGGCACATCATTTGACCTTCTCTGACACGGTTTCCTCGTTGGTACAATAAGAATAACATCTGCCCTTCTTTCCACATGGACTGGTTGTGAGGATACGGGTATGATAAAATAGAAGGGTTGGGCACTCTTTTCAATACTGTATCATGCTCTAGACTCAATGATTTCTTCTGGGTTTGGCCTAAGAGCCCACGCTCCATCCTGTCCCAACTCCAGATGTTTTTCCTGCCAGAGTTTGCTCCAAGCCATCCCTCAATAACTGGGGAAGCCTGGCATTAGACAGGATCACTTCCCTCCTATCTGGTACTTGGTGGAGGCCGTGCTGCCCCCAGAAGGAGGGGTGAAAGAGCGGAGGGGCTGCCGCATGCTGGCCAGCTGCAGGGACTATGCAATGTTCAGATGCCCTGTCTTTCTAATTGCTGCTGTGAAGGGCTTGAGACCCTAGTCGATGGGCAGGAAGGAGCGGGGACCACGCTGCTCACCATGGGACGAGGCCACCGATCGGGTCCAGGGAGTCACCGCGCAGCAGGCGGCTCCTGGAAATAAAACACAGAGCTAGAGCTCTCCCAGGAGCCGCAGGAGAAACTGGGGCAGCCTCGAGACTCAGGAAATGAGGCCAGCATGTTCTCAGCAGAACGGACTGTTATTCTTCTGACACGTGGGACCAACCCTAGCCTCTCACGTGTCTTGTATTTAGGTGACACCGTTTGGTCTATTGATGGAAGGCAGCATATTGGAAAGACCCAAGACTCCCAAGCTCCATATCAAAAGAGTTGGAAAAAATCATGTTTCCTGATTAACAGGCAATGCAGGTCAGCATGGCCCTCAGCTTAGAGCCAAAGCTCAAGTCAACATCTTTCATTGAGTTGAATGGATCCATTCAAGGCTGAAGCCAGGAGTGTACAGCGGCTTGTTTATCCCTCCTCCCTGCATCAGGTGGCCGTCCTCTAGACGATTAGAGGTCTAATCTCCCTGAGACAACGAGAATTTTAATTGTGTGCAGCAGTTCCCCAAGAAATTCCAAAGCTCAGTTTGTGTTTCTTCCCTAGGACTTCTCCGATCATCCCTGGGAACTCTTTAAAGACCCAGCCTAACAGAAATATCGCCAGTCCTGCCTGAGGCTGCTTGCTCCCTGAAATGATACATAGGTTCATCATACTTGCCGTGGGAAGAAAGAAAGCCCTCTTTCTGATTCCAGACCACTTACCTTCTCTTGCAGCCGCTCCAACATAGCAGCAAGGTGGGCCTCTCGGTTCTCTTTATTGGATTCCATCTTCTGGGCCAGTTTTTCTTTAGCCATCTTGATGAAGTTGTTGTTTTCCTCAATGGCTTTTTGGATCACCTCCCGCTCATGTTCCCGTTTCTCCGCCAGGTGCTTCAGCAGCTCAGCTTCCTGGTACTGGGGATGCACAAAGGGAGAAAGAGCCCCTGAAGGTTCACACCCAGGACTGATGACCCCCTGAGCCTGGTCCTGGCCCATTGGCAGAAAGCAGGACACTTCCTGGATTCTCCCATCATACCCTCAGTTCCCTTTTCCTTATGGCCATCATTCATGCATTCATTCACTTATTCACAAATACTAAACAGCCATATACTATATGCCAAGCACTTTTCTAAAAACTTGGAAAAGAAAAAAGTATCAGAGGTAAGACATACAGAAATAACTTGAACTCAGACTAGAAAGTGACATTTGTCTTAGGAGGCAGAGGAAGTGCTATAGGAATTCAAGGGAAGAAAAGATTATCTTCTGCTTGAAAGATGACAAAAAAAACACACAAAAATGACATTAGAGTTGGGCCAAAGGAATCAATAGGAAACACAGAAGGCACACTCAGAGGGTGGAAGTATACCACATGACCTCCCTTCCCCTCCCAAATTAAGGAGCCCCTCTCTCCTTTTTCACTCATCTAGTCTTTTCCTAAATCCTTAGTACTTGTCAATGTCTTACTCTTGTCGCTGTGAATACAAGGCTACCTCTTGGAGGTATGTATGCAGTGCCTTGCCCCCCTAACCAATCCGTAAGCCCCTAGAGACCAGGGACTTGCTTTGTTTCCTCAGCGATGCCTCATCCTTTGCCCTGCAGAGGGAAAGTGCAGCCTAAGTATGTTTAGGTTGGTGGTGACTTGACCCCAGCTCAGAGTCACCACCTGTCTCCCCGAGCTCCCTCCCTGCCCTGCTGAGATGGAGGGGAGAAAGGACAGCACTTACCTTCCTTCGCTCTTCAGCTGCTTCTAGTTTCTTCTGTATCTCTTCCAGCGATGGGTCTCTCCGCCTGGGTAGGGAGGCATTGAACTCGGGCACCCCATCAAAGGAGGGCGGCTTCAGGATGACTTCAAAGGACTGGCCTGAGGTGCATTTGTTCAGCTCGATGACTTCCATGTCAGAAATTACACACCAGTTCAGGTCTACCGTATCTGCTGCAGGGAGAGGGAAAGGGGCTGCTCAGCCCTTGCAGACTGCACGGGCACCCATAAAGCATACACACATGCACACATATGTGGGAGGCCTGGCTACCCAAGGTAACCAATGACCAGGATTCTAGGTCTGTCTTCAACATGGCACCTAAGTTCAATGGGGTCTGATGGGGCTGGGGGAGTTGGTAGCCGCAGCGAGGTCTCAGGCTCCAAATTTAAGGCCCCAGGATATGTCATTTCTAATAAGGGCTGTAGCAACTGCTTTTGCTTCTGCTACAAGACTCCTCCCATAGTTGAGCTCTTGCTCAAATTGTCACGTACGGTGGCCAACAGGGTGCACTTTCCCACCCACCCCCATCCACTCCTCCGCTCCTCGTCCCACTACCAATCTGATGGCTCAGCCTGTTGACACCTCTCCCCCTCTCCCTCCTACCCTGCTCTCTTCTTTCTCTCCAGTCAGCACTGTCTTTCCGCTGGCTTTGATTTTTTCTCCTACACTGTCTCCCACACCAGCCTGAACAACAGAAAAGAACAATCTCAGGTAACCCAAACACTCCCACCTCTCATTTCCGAACCAAGCCCAACCCTTCCTTTCAACCCCCGGGAAGTTAAGAGGTGACCTGTGCCCTGACCGTCCCCAATCAGGGTGCGGCCATCCAGATCTCCCTGCCAGCATCCTGGGACATGGTGTCCTGGGATCCCTCAACATGGCCATCGCGAAGCCTCCTGGGGTGGCTGCAAGTGAAAGTTCTCTTCCCCGCTCTGGCCTCTCTCAGAGTGTCCTTCTTTGCCCTTCCCAGGGGACACCTGGTGACCATGGATCCTAATGCTTTGCACTTGATTTGCCTCCCCTTCAGGTCTAGCTGTCCCATTGGGCACAATCTCTGCTTCACCTCTGCATCCTCCACATTTGTTAGGTGAACGACTGAAAGCTAAGACCAAGAGCACTCTGCCCAGGGACTGATTCAGGCCTTCAGCTGCTCTCTGTGCCCCCAGGCCCAGCTCCGAGCCTGCCTTCACGTGGCTTAGACCGCGGAGTCAGCCGCGGTGATTTTACTGGCTCTGGGACAGAAAAGGTGATGCAGGGAGGAGAGGTTTAGGAAACTGGGGTGGAGGCACCATACAAGCCACAGAAACCCTCACCCTATGACTTTCCCAACTGCAGCCTCTCTTACCTTCGTATTTATAGGATGACTTATTCAGGGGATCGGCCAGGAAACAGGAGCAGAACAGTGACACGAGTGGGAGCTCCTTCATCTTCTCTTTGTAGGCTGTGGAAACACCCAGCAGGTGAAGGTGGTCAGTCACCCACTCCTACTCTCAGAGCCAGCATCGTGTGATGCCCAAACCCCCAGGGGTCCCCAGGCTCTGCAGAGGCACCCAGACTCACCCCTTGGCTGGGGATCCAGCCCCTGATCCCCCAAACAGCCCTGTTTAGGGTTCCTGTGTGTGGTTCAGACCCAATTCTGTCCACCTACTAGAACCTGAGCCTTCCAGAGCCCTCAGGTAACCCCATCTTCTCCCTACTTCATCGCCTTCTTTCCTAGTGCACAATGCAAACTGCTCTCAGGTAAGAATCCCAAGCCGATGTCTTTGCCCAGCCCAGCCACGCACCCTGGACCAAACTCTCTACCTTCTTTACTTGCCCAGGAGTCTCCTTTATTATTATTATTATTTCCCCCAGGCAGTGTTTTTCTGGAAACACTGGAGGTAAAAAGTAGGGAAAGCAGCTCACTCCCATCCCTCTGCGCCCTCCCTTCCCAGCGCAGTGGTCACAGCCTTAGGGACTGAGTCCCTGAGAGCTAGAGAGGTGCCCCCACCCCTGTCTAGTCTCTCTGTGTCTGGGGAGGATTCAAAAACCAGAAGGTCACCAATCAGTACCACCCTGGCCTGGCACGTGCTAAGGGCTCCCTCCCGCCCCTGTCTTGGGACCAATGAGCCTTGTTCTCAGCCCAGGCGCTTTCAGGCTCTCTCAGCTCATGCCCAGTGCGATGCCTGCGCACTCTCCTCATTTCTTGTACACACCGAAAACATGATTGACTGGAAAGGTAATGCATGCGCATTGTAAACTGTTCAAAGCACATACACAGAAGAGCAGTAGGAGGAAGAGCTCAGCTGTGGTCCCACCCACCGTCCAAAGGTAACCTCTTTTCACCCTGGATGTAATTCTTTTCTCTTTTTCGGTGCATATGGAAGTATATATATGCATGTGCAGAAATAAGTTCTGCTGCAGTGCCCTGTCGCAGACATAGTTTTTCACCTACCAGCGAGAGTCATGTTTTCCGGAGAATGAGAGCTGAATCTGACCGGAAGTCACAGAGTAGGTCTGTCACCTGCTCGGGATGCTGTTATAAATATGGGAAAAAGAGAGTATTTTACTGCTGACAGGATATTTGCTTAAGTAAGGTCTTTATTCAAGCAGGGAGGGGACCCCAGGAGTTGCCCCATCTGCTCCCACCTCCGGGTCCTCTGCACACCGACTCTCCCTTTCACAAACTCCAACCACCTCTTCCACACCACCCCAGTCAAGTTCAGTTTCCAGACAATCATGATGGCTTCATAATTGATTTCCCAGCCCCCTGAGTATGCAGAAATGGGGTTCCTGAAACCGTATGGATCAAGGGGTGTTCATCTGTCTCCCTGAGCCACTCGCTGGGCCTGGGTGAGGATTAGGGTGAGAGACAAATCTTAAATCAGAATTACCTGGGAGACATTCACAAAATAAATGTGAATTTCTTCTTGAACCCACCCAGAGCTTTCCAGAGACCCATTCTGATATGGGTGAGAGAGAATTGGACAGAAGATCCCCTTTCACTCCCTCACTCCAGGAAGCACCATGCTAAGCACTCCCTGACCTCACTTAAGACAACCCCAGACTATGAGAAGAACAAGCATTATTATGAAATAATGTCATTAGCCCTGGCTGGTGTGGCTCAGTGAACTGAGTGCTGCCCTGCAAACCAAAGGGTCACCAGTTGAAGTCCCAGTCGGGGCACGTGCCTGGGTTGCGGGCCAGGTTCCCATTTGGGGATGTGCGAGAGGCAACTGCACAATGATGTTTCTCTCCCTCTCCTTCTCCTTCCCTTACTCCTCTCTCTAAAAATAAATAACTAAAATCTATTAAAAAAAGAAGAAATAATGTCATCAAAATGTAGTTAGCGCAGAGATGGTAATCAGTGTGCAGGGTAATTGTGGGAGCACAGAGACAGGACTCTATGCCCCGGGTGAGGTCTGGGGAACCAGGTAGGACCCTCTAGTGTTAGCAGCACTAGACACAACATTCAATGATAAGTCAGAATTGGTTAGGAGAGGCAGAGAGGGCACTCTGCCAGGGAACAGCACATACAAAGGGCAGGGGTAAGGAAGCTTGGTCTCCAGAGATCTCAAGACAGTTGATGCTGGACCAGAAAGGGCGGAGGAGGGGATGGGAGACAGGAGAGGCAGAGAGGGAGCAGACTGGAGAGTGTCTGAGGATGGTAGGTGGCAGGGCTCCACTGAAGGCTACCATTGGATGGAGTGAGAAATAGCCAATAGTGAGTGGCCATCTTGGGGGTCACTTGTTCTTTGGCCACTGTGATGGTTAACTTTTGGGTCAACTTGACTGGGCAAAGCAATGCCCACAGGGCTGGTACACATTGTTTCTGGGTATGTCAGTGAGGATGTTGGAAAGAAATGAGTGTTTGAAATGATTGATAGAATGAGTCAAGATTGCCCTCATCAGGAAAGGTTGGCCTCACCCAACCCACTGAGGGCCTGCATAGAACAACAACAACAAAAAAGAATCTGCACCCTCAGCTTGAGTTGGGACACCCACACTCTGATGCCCTTGGGGGAGCTTCTGGTCCCTGGTTCCCAGCCTCCGGACTGGGCTGAGTTACAGCACCAGCTTTCCTGATCATGGGCTGATCGTGGGCCATCTCCCTAGCTGCATGAGCCTATCCCTCCTAATAACTCTCTTTCTATGCATCCATATATATCCTGCTGTTCTGTTTCTCTGAGGAGCCCTGACTGGTACAGTCCCCTCAGTGGTCACAGTGACAGCAGAGGGTAGCAAGAGGCAACAGCTTCCCCGCCGGCATGCTCACAAGACGAAGGATCCTGACACGGACTCAGAACTCCTGTCCTTCCTTATCGGGGTGTTTTGTCTCTGGGACCACGGTCTATACTGGCTGGGGATGGGGCAGGGGGCCCGTGGGGTTAGTGGGCTCAGGTCCAGCTTTAAGGCTCAACCAGTAACAAGTCAAACTGGCTGTCACTAGTCACTTCACAAGTCTCACCCGCTTTCCTCATCTTAATTCTGCACAGTTGTACGAGTTAGAGGAGAAAAGCGTAAGTTCAGCATCCAGCAAAAAATGAGGTGCTTAGTAATTGTTAGTTTCCTTCCCTCAGCCTTCTTCATCGGGGTGGTTACCAGGGACTGTACCCCTGCTTCAGAGCCATTACCTCTGGTTCTCACCAGTCCTGCGAGGACTGGCAGCCCCACTGGCAGATGAGGAAATGGAGGCTCAGAGGGTTTATGTGACTGGAAAGGAAAAGAATGGGGATTTGAAGCTAGGTCAGCTGGTCCTAACGTGCTCTATTCCCACAGCGGCCCCCATCTCCATATGCTTTAGAGACAGAGGCCTGGCCACACCCCTCCCAACACAGCACAATGGGCCTCTCTCCTTGAAGTCAAGCTGATCCTGATGGTACCAGCTGGTCCCTGAACAGGGAGGCAGGCCTGAGTGCCTGGATGCGACATCCCTGGTCATGAGCCTTCACTCTACACCATCTCTACTCCTGACCCGGCTGATTGTGAAAGCAACTGGTAGAATGGAGCCCTTGCCAGGAAAGGGAGCGGCCTCAGACTTTACCCTGGGTAATGGATCAGAAGTGGGGGCCCAAATAGGTGAAAGGGAGACAGGAAAGGATACCCTGAGAAAGAAGGAGGACGGAGCTGGGCTTTGTGCATAGCAGCAGGTACCTGGAGTCAGGGGCCATGCCCCTTGACATGAGTTGAGAAAGAGAGTTAGAACCCTACCTACATTTGTGAAGTATGTTACAGGTTATATAGTTCCTGTCACCCACACCATCCCAGTTGATCTTTGCACAAGGTTGGGCTAGGCTGACGAGAAAGGCATCATCAACTTCACTATCAGATGAAGAATCTGGGGCTCAGAAAAGATAAGACTTTCGGATAAGCTCACACAGTTAGTTGGAGGTGGAGCTGGTTTTATGTTTTTACAATGCAGGTCTTTTGACTTAACTCTTTCTTGTGGGGAATGGAGGGACGAGATGTTAATTGCTCATTCTTCCATGGTGCTGGGGACTCAGGAGAAGTCAGCTGGGCCTGAGGATATTTTATATATATATATATGTATTTTCTATACTTCTGGGATGGTACTGTGCTCAGAGTTTTAGGAGCAGGAAGAAGCAGATAGAGGACACAGGTCAGAGGGGCAGAGAAGTGAGAAGGCCAAATCAGGGCAGGAAACAGGGAACACCCTGGAGAGGGACAGAGGGATGCATGGCCAAGGGATTTGTCACTGAGATAACTCAGTTTCACAGGGTTGGAATCTGCATAATTAAAAATGTGTATTTATAAACATCTGCTATGTGATAAATGCATTCACTTTAATTTTTATAGTAACTTTGTGACATGGGAATTGCTATCCCTGCCTTATAGATGTGGGACTTGAGGCTCAGGGAGCCTATGACATTTCTAAGATCACTCAGTGTAGTGGGTTGAGGTGTCCTCCAACAAAGCATATCTAAGTCCTAACTCCTGCAACTTGTAAATGTAACTTTATTTGGAAAGAGGCTCTACAGATTTCATTCAGTTAAGGATTTCAAGATGGGTGGCACCTAAATCTAATGACGAGTGTCCTCATAAGAGACATACAAAGGAGAGAAACACAGAGCGAAGGGCATGTAAAGATGGAGGCAGAGACCGGAGTGATCCTGCCATCAGCCAAGGAATGCCTGAGGCCACCAGAAGCCACCAGAGTCTTTGGAGAGTGTATGACTCTGCTGACACTTTGACTTTGGACTTCTGGACACAGAACTGTGAGAGAATGAATTTGGATTGTGTTAAGCCATTAAGTTTGTGGTAATTCGTTCCAGCAGACCTAGGAAACTAGTATACTCAGTAAGTGACATGGGTTTAAACCCATGATTCTTTTACCTTATCTCATTTACCAGTGTTTGTACACAGTCTGGTATTTTCCTCAAGATAATCTGTGTGCATGTGCCTGTGGATACATGGGGTCCTTACAAGCCTTTATATTAATAGTCACGTCATTTCTATTGCACTCAACACCCAAAAGATGTTGCTGCCCATGGAACATTCTGAAAAAGGATACAAGGGGGCTGTGAGGAGGGCATGACTCTTTTGAAGGGCCCAGCAATGCAAAGGGGCCCTCAGCCATTGGCTGGTGACAACCACTGCAGGGAGCCTGACTTTGCCCCTCATTCACCTGTGGCACCAGTGTTGGGTTAGGTTGGTCACGCTGCCTCCCCAGCTCTCAGCCTGGCTGTGAGAATTCCGGGTTGTCATCTGGGTTGGACCCAGATTGAAGGCACACCACTTGGAAGATCTAGTGATGTTAACCTGTGGCCCGGAGGCCCTTCAGAAAAGCTCTTAGGCTTCTGTTCTCCCATCTTAGACACCAACTGCCCAGGCCATTCTCTTGGGCACATCCAATCAACCCGAAGGCCTGCCAACCAGCCTTAGTCCTAGAGGCTAGGGCCTTACAAGTTTCTCACAGAGCTGTGGAATCTGTAAAGTGGCCTGGAGGTTTGGATCATGTCATGCCTGCAGCACCTGCAGTGGAGTAGGTCATCAGGTTTATCCTGGGACTGTCAGAGAGCGGACAGTTCAGCTATTATTGCTCAAGGTCAGAGAGAAGAAAATGCCAGGAATTTCAGGAGGCAGGACAGAGATTAAGAGATAATGGGGCCCTGGCTGGTGTGGCTCTGTGGATTGAGTGGCAGTTAGTGAACCAAAGGGTGATAGGTTTGATTTCCAGTCAGGGCACAGGCTTGGGTTTTGAGCCAGGTCCCCAGTTGGAGGCATGCAGGAGGCAACCACACATTAATGTTTCTCTTCTTTCCTTTCTCCTTCCCTTTCCTTTTGTCTATAAATAAATAAATAAAATCTTTAAAAAAAGAGAGACATAATGGAGGCCAGGGTAGGCCACGAGGCCATGAGGTCAGTCCCATCAGTGGGAGATTCTAGGAAGGACATTAGACATCAGAGCACCATAAGGCAAAATTTCAGGCTGAGACAAACCTCTGGCCCTCCCAGAGGCTCCTTGCTGTGTTTTCTTTTAAGGCAGAAGCCAATCCTGGGCCTCGGGTGGCCCCTAAGGAAGACTGGCAAACTGACCACATGAGTCAATGGATCAAAGGGCCCCAACCGAAGGTTGATAATGCAGGTGGTAGCTACAGAGCCAGAGCTAGAGCTCAGGAAGGTGGCTTTGTCCTGCCTAGTGCGTGCTCCCAAGCACTTCTGATGGACACAGACAAGAGGCAGGGCCACCCTGGGCAGCCCAGTCCCTATGCTGTCAGTCGTGATCCAGTATAGCAGGTGGTGAGAGTGACTCAAGCTTCGAATGATAAAGGTGAGGGTGTGACAGGGTTATTAGACAATTTAGTGTCTGCAATGCATCTAATCTTGCAATGGCTCTGGCACTGGGCCGTATGATGGCTGTGTGACAGTTTATTGGGGACTGGGCGGGGGGCTTTTGGGCTGCATGCAGGGTGCATTGGGACTGATTGCTAGAATAGGAAGGGGAAGATCAGAGATCTCCAGACCAGGTAAAGAGCTTGTGCTTTATTTTCTATTCAGTGGGAAGCTACTGTTATCTTTTTTTTTTTTTTTTTAATATATATTTTATTTATTTTTTTTAGAGAAGGGGAGGAAAAGAGTCAGAGAGGGAGAGAGATATCAATGTATGGTTGCCTTTCACCTGCCTCCAGCTGGGGACCTGGCTGGAGACCTGGCCTGCAACCTGGTTATGTGCCCTGGCTGGGGAATTGAACCAGTGACCTTTGGGTTTGTAGGCTGGCATCTTATCTATTGAGCCACCAGCCGGGGCTGTTATCTTTTGAATAAAGGGAGAGGAAATGATGATGCTGATAACAGCAATAATAATGGTTACCATTTCTTGAGCACCTGACTTGCACCAGGAAAACCACAGACACATCTCAGTTTATTTTCTGAGGCTTTTTTTTTTTTAATTTTATTGTTGTTGTGTTACATCCATCCCCTTTTTTGCTCCTCTCTGTCCCCCTCCCCATCTGAGGCTCTTTTGTAATGAGGAGATGGAAGCTCAGCAGAGTCAAGTTAACTGCACCCGTCCTGCAGGCAGTAAGGGGCAGAGCTGGGATTTTCATTCTAAAGCCTGGTTCTATCTTTAGCTTACCCTAAAGATAGGTGCAAAAGGATTCATCTGGCAGCATGACCTTGGAGGGAAGATGAGGAGGGGAAGGCTAGAGGCTAAGACTAGGCAGGAAGTGTTGAGGACCTGCCTAGAACGAGTTAAACCCTGGACTGTTGGCAACAGACCTAACACTGTTTTCCTGTTTGTAAACGGATCCACACATTACCTATAGCTCCTGCATCTAGGAATCTGTATGGAAAAACAAGTAATCACACATTTTATTCCCTGATGGATGAAACCTTTAGCATAGTTGGTAAAATAATTAATGGTAGCCCTACCAGACAGAGCCCAGTGCCATCAGGAGATAAGACACAGATGGGTAAGTGTTGACTGGGGGAGAGGGTGGCTCATAGTGAAGGTCTAGAATCAGGCTGTTGACTGGAGAGGGATCTCATGGATCTCCCAGCTTCCTCTAGAACATCAGAATGTCCCAGGTGGAGAGATCCGGACACCACCGGCCAGTGGTTCTCAGTTGGGGGCAGCCTCACTCCCAGGAAATACATGGAATTTTTTGATGGTTATTAGACTGGGGTGGCACTGAGAGGCATTTAGTGGGCAGGGGCCAGATAGGTTAAGTATCCTGCATTGCACACAATTGTCCCTTCTGAAATGCCTATACCCTTCTCCCTGGGGACCAAAGATCCTGAGATCACACTGAATTGGTGGCAGAGACAAGATTGGAGTCCAAGCCTCTGGATCCCAGTGTCAGTACCCCACCCCCTGTACTGATGCTTCTCTTTCCCACAGACAAGGATGTGCAATAAAAAGATGGGGATGCGTAGGGGCCACCATAGCAAATGGACTTATTTACATGGTGACCCACCCTCCCAGGTTTTTTGTAATGCAGTCGGTGACCAGCAGCTGACAGAGAACAACCAGTTCTCAGACGCCACATGGCCATGGATTGGGTGCATACTTGCCCTCCTCAGGTGCCTCTGATGGCCCACAGGGCCAGAGTGAGCCCGAATTTTATTTGTCACTGCAAAGAATGCCTGGAGAATGCCATCAGGATGTATCAGTTCCCATGTGGTCTATTTTTGAGGAATAAGAAGCTAATGCAAATTGAAGTGGTTTAAATAGAAGGGTTCCTGGCAAGGGTGTGCACAGCCTGAAGGGGAACTTGGCACAGAATCATGGCGTGGAAGCGAAGAGTTCTGACCTAGGCCTCGGACCACAAGCAGTGCAGGGAGGTGGCCCTTTAGGTCCGTGCCAATGATCATTCTTCTTCTTCTTTTTTTTTTTTTAAAGATTTTATTTCATTATTTTTAGAAAGAGGGGAAGAGAGAGAGGCAGAGAGGGAGAGAGACATCAATATATGGTTGCCTTTCACCTGCCTCCAGCCACAGACCTGACTGGAGACCTGGCTTGCAACCTGGTTATGTGCCCTGGCTGGGGAATCAAACCCGCGAACTTTGGGTTCGGAGGCCTGTGCCTTATCCACTGCGCTACAAGCCAGGGTTGATCATTCTTTTTAAAAGTACTGTTGAAATGATTATTTACCTGAAATAAGCTGCATAAGCTACCTTAATGTCATGGAAGCATATCACCTCCGTATAGTAAACCTGGCTATTTCACACTGATCAGAAGCTCTGATTCGCAGTCTTATTTTATTTCAGTTAAAAAAAAAGAAAAAGATAAATTATTTTTTAATGAATGTGGTTTTCATTCTTTCTACAATTATTATCGAATGTTGACTTCCGTGCCAAGTCCTCAGGTAGGTCCTAAAATATAACTACAGGGGCTTTGATGATGAAACATGAAACAGGCCCACTGGGTGAAAATTTGGAAGCTCTGCAAGTTTCACAGATGCTTCGTGGGTGTTGGGCGGTCCTCCGGAAGTCAAATGGGGTGTGTTATAACGGGAGGGGGGCAGGTAGTAGAGAGCACAGGCCAACGAGGGCTAGTGAAATACAGCAGGCGAGACCAGGCAAAGCAGAATAGCACAGGATTAACTGGCTTTGGGGCCTGGTGTTTGTCTAACCATTCGCCTGGGGGTGGCTTTGAGAGGAAGAGATTGCAGCCAGTATCCAACAGACTCAGAAATGCGGCTCCAGTTGTGCTTCTAGGAAGTAAGGAGGTGCCACCTGCTGGCAAACACAGAGCTCTGGGGTTTGTGTTTATGTTGGGAGGCAAGCCAGGGAAGCCAAATTAAGCCTGGGTGACCGGCAGCCCCAAATAATTCATAATGACGGCATCTTCTGTGCTATTTTTAGCTTGAGTCAACATATACAGAAGAGCCAACATATTAGAAATTAAGTTCAGGAGCACAGGCTTCTGTTCAGAGCTGCTGGATGGAGTGCAAGGCTTTGTGACCCAGGTACTGCGTGGGGTCCTGGGGTCGCAGCAATGGAAGAATCAGCGTATGGAACAAGCCTGTGTATTCTTACTCTAGGCACAACCTTGGGAGTATATTGGGAGTATATTGTAGTGTTTTACACTTTACCGGGCACTTTTATATGCACATATATACATATATGCATTTTATATGCAACATTTTCATTACAAACATATTTTTCCCCTCCTTCTCTTCCTCTGCCCCTTCATTACAAACACATTAACATCGTATTTCAGACCATCTATCTACGTGACAGAAATGAGAAAAAATTCCTGTCATCTTGCTACTTTTTGCTACTGGTGTTTGCTTATAGTTTTTTTCTTGTGTCTATTATCTGTAATCTGGGTATGTATATTTTATACGTATATTTTCATTCTCCCCAAGTCCTATGAAATAGATACTTTTATATCCATTCCACAGATAGTCAGTTCAGATCAGTGACTTGATTTACCCAGAAGTCATACAAGTGAAAAATAATGAAGATGGGATTTGAATCCAACTGTTATTGTACCAAAGGTCATGCTGTTTCTAGTAAGCTCCATGGTACTTCCTCAATTCCAAGGCCCATCATAAATGGAAGCAAGGGAGATAATTGCTTAGGGCATACAGTTGAAGGGTGCACAGAGGCTCATTTGCCCCAAATCTGCCTCTCACCCGGGGATGTCCTACGTGCTGAAAAGCCTCACTGTTAAGCTCTCCTTTGTATTAGGAATTGCCTCAGAAAGCCCATTAAAATCTGCATAGGTACCCTGGCTGGTGGCATAGTGGATAAGGTGCCGGCCTGCGATCCCAAAGGTCGCTGGTTCGATTCCCAGCCAGGGCACATGATCAGGTTGCAAGCCAGGTCTCCAGCCAGCTCTGTAGCTGGAGGCAGGTGAAAGGCAACCATACATTGTTGTTTCTCTCCCTCTCTGCCTCTCTTCCTTCCCCTCTCTCTAAAAATAATAAATAAAATCTTAAAAAAAAAAATCTGCATAGGTGACTTACCAAATGTAATACATTAAATCATTTTCCTACCAGCAGAGTACAGGTGATAGAACTTGCATACATTTTCAGAAGTCAAGGTCTCTACTCATAGATGGAAGGAGCCAAGGAGATTTCTAGCATTTTCATTTCCTGTCCTTTTCCGGATGAGGAGACAGAGGGCCCAAGAGATCCAGTGTCTTACCCAAGATGGGGTAGGAGTAACAGAGCCATTGTTCAGGCCTGCATTTAGCTGCACTAAAGGGGACTCTTATCTTTTACGATAATATTCTTGTTTTCTTTGTTCTTTCTTTCTCCACTGCTTTGTAAATTTTGCATCTTGAAGTTAATATCATTTATACTTATATTTCACTACATTGAAAATAAAGCGGTAGCTAATGGTTTTCTTTGTGTGAAATGGTTTTGTCAGAATAATCTGGGTTTTCAGTTATGAATTACCGTTGTTGATTTATTTATTGAGAACTTACTATAAGTACTGTGTGAGGTACTAGGAAAGAACACAATGATGAATTTAACAGACATATTTCCTAGCCTCAAGATATCTGACAGTTGCATTCTGCTTTATGAATGTGTTGATTCCAACTAGACAATGACTCCAACTTCAAGTGTTTTCTTTCTTCATGACCATTATCGGTACCCTTTTTGTACCAGAGCTCTCTAATTTGATAAAACATTTTGGATTAAAAAATTAGCTAGAGTACTTCTGGAGAAATTTTTTTTCTAGGAAGGACTCATGGAATACTTGTCAAGTCCTTACATGGTAGGAGATACAGAAGACAGACAGACCTGTCCCAGTATCCATAGTCCAATTGTGTTTTCACTGTTGGCAGACAGAGCCTCTCCTCCTGTTTCCAAATACACTGGTCCCTCCTTAACTTCGGAGGTAAACTCTAAGACCCCAGTTAATCCCTGAAACTGGATAGCACTGAACAATATATATATTATATTCTCTCCTATGCATATATACCTTTTCACTTAAAGGAAGCACGTTATGGCTTCTTTTGACATATCTGCACTGCCAGAAGCACTAACCTAGCACTTTGGGGCCATTCTTAAGTAAAATAAGCACTACTTGAACACGAGCACTGAGATATCATGATGGTTGCTCTGAGATGGGTACTAAGTGGCAAATGGGTGGGGAGTGAATACAGCATGGAAACTCTGGACATCCAGGGCAGGACAGAGTGGGGCAGAGTGAGATTTCATCCTATTTCTCAGAACGGCATGCGAGTTCAAGTTTATGAATTGCTTATTTCTGGAATTTTCCATTTGATATTATCAAACTACTGTTGACAAGGGTAAATGATGCCATGGAAAGCAGAAGAGCAGATAAGGGGGGACTGCTACACTCAATTTGAGCCTTGCTCCCTACCTAGTCTGGATTTCTTTTGGGTACTGACACCTAAATGATCCACCGGGATCTGCTCATCCCCCTTTCCCCACTGGTCTTTCACATTATAGTCTTTTTTCTGTATTCACATCCTGGATATGGTCTCTGAACTCCCAGGTTGTCTGTGCCCTTTCATAAATTAGGCCAACCAGACTCCTGCCCCTTTGGATCTGTTCCATCCTACTGCTTCCCAGCACCCACCTCTGAAGGCAAGGACCCTAAGGGTGTAGACACACACTGTCAGTTTTAATTGATGGACAAGGCCAGTGAGTTTTGGTGGGGAAGAGAGAGGGGTGTATGGAGGCAGAGGACAGTATACTTACATCTGTCTTTCTAGTGGGACTGAAAATGCAAAACATACCCTGACTGGTGTGGCTTAGCGGATTGGTGCTGGCCTGTGAACCCAAGGGCTACTGGTTCAATTCCCAGTCAGGGCATATAAGCGGGCTGCAAGCCAGATCTCCAGCCAGGTCCCCGGATGGAGGCAGGTAAAAGGCAACCATAATTGGATGTTTCTCTCCCTCTCTTCATCCCTCCCTGCCCTTCTTTCTAAAGATAATAAAATCTTAAAAAAGAAAAGAAAATATAAACAAAAACAAAAACAAAAATGCTTTTAAAATGGCAAGAGATATTTTTTTGGTCTTTACTGCTCCCCAAAGAAAAACCGAAAAACTAACCTTTTCCAGACTATCACATCTCTAACTATAGCAAATTCTAACTTCATAAGCACACAAAATTGTATAAGCAGAGAGAGGGAGAGAAAAGGAACCAAACCAAATAAGAGTTTGGTTCTTATAAAAATTACATTTTACATATTTTATAATTTCTCTCCAATTTATATCCCCCTACAATAAAGTCTCATTTCTAACTACTCATGGCTTCAAAATTTGGGAATTCTATGCTCCCAAATAGGGATCTCCAGAAAAGTAGGAAATAATATAAAAATATCAAGGAGGTCTAGGGGGCAGATCTTAGGGATGCAGAGAACATTAAGCCTTTCTTTGGTTATGATCTTTATTTTTTAAATATCCAAGTATTTAAAATTAAGAATGTAAAATATCTGAATTTTCCTGTTCTTTTGATATGGTTGGGTTAATGAAGACACTATCTCTGCCCCCTGACCCTCACCCCATCTCTCCATCCTTCTTTGCCCTGTGTCCCTTGTTTCTGTTCCACTGCCTTTCTCTCTGGATCTTGGTTCATCAATCTTTGTTGCTCAATTTTAAATTTTATCCGTCATCCCACTTTTGTCCTACAGGGTAACTGTGGTTCAAATGGCCTGGTTGGATGAGACAAGGCAGCCAACTTCACTTGGCTCTTGGATTTCTTTTATGGCGCTAAATGAAATCTAGATATCAAGCAAAAATGCAAGGCCATGACCCCACCACCAACAGTGTGTCTGCTCAACAGTGTCTGCTTAGGACACAAGACTTCTCCATCTTTGATAGATCCTTAGAACAAAATTTCTGCCTGAAAAGACGCAACTTTTTCCATTAGCTATACATTTGGAAACTTATTTTGTACCTGGTAATAGGGATACATGAACAAGACAGTTTTCCTTGCAAGAGGCTTAGTCTACAACAGGGGTGAACTTGGAGGACATTGTGCTAAGTGAAATAAGCCAGTCACAGAAAAGCAAATGCTGTGTGATCCCACTTACATGACCGAATATAGAATGATAGTTACTATAGACTGTGGGGAAGGAGATGAATGGTTATTGTCTAATGGATGCAAAGTTTTGGTTTGAAAAGGTGAAAAAGTTTTGCAGATGGAATGTACTTAATACCGCTGAATTGTACACTTAAAAATGATTAAAATGGTAAATTTCATGTTAAGCATATTTTACCCCAATTAAAACTAAAAACTTTAAAAGAGAAGTTTATAGCCCTGGCCGGTGTGGCTCAGTGGATTGAGGACCAGCCTGAGAACCAAGTGGTCACTGGTTCGATTCCCAGTCAGTGCACATGCTTGGGTTGCGGGCCAGGTCCCCAGATGGGAATGAATGCATGAGAGGCAGCCACACATGGATGTTTTTCTCCCTTTTTTTCTCCCTTCCTTCTCTGCTCTACATTTAAAAAAATGAATGAAATAATTTTAAGTAAATAAAGTTAAAAAGAAGTTTATAGTCTAGTAAGAGTTATCAGGGAGCAAAAAGGGGATGGATGTAATCAACAACAATAAAATTTAAAAAAAAAAAAAAGAGTTATCAATGGGCTTATATTCTTATAGTTAGAAAAAAGGAATTGGAGGTTTCTCAGCCCAATGTTTCTCAAAACTTTTTCTTACTGGGATCCATAAAAAAGTACTACATTGTATATCATGATCCAGCATGTATATGTCACACTACTGATATGCATCTCTCCTGAAAGCATTGGCTGAGCAAACCATTTTCATTATACTGACATTGGCTCAATACTTTTGGGACAGATCTTTTATATATCTCTATATATCTATATATATATACACATATATATTCATTGATCCATACATATAAAAACAGGTATGTAAATGTTTACATACTGAGTTATAAACATAAATATATAAATTATATTTATATTTATAAATATATATATAGCTGAAAATATATAACAAAAAATAGTACAGGACCTTGGCTGGTGGCACAGTGGATAAGGCACTGCGAACCCAAAGGTCACTGGTTTGACTCCCCAGCTAGGGCACATAACTAGGTTGCAAGCCAGGTCTCCAGCCAGGTCTGTAGTTGGAGGCAGGTAAAAGGCAATGATACATTGATCTCTCTTTCCCTCTCTGTCTCTCTCCCTTTCCCTCTCTCTGAAAATAAATAAAATCTTAAAAAAAAAAAAAGAGTCCAGGAAACATTATTTACTTTACTATATGGGATGCATTCTGACTTTTTTTACACTCTTTTATCTCATGTTATTAAACAAAAAATCACAAATTGATTTCACAATCCACTAATGGGTCTCAACCCACAGTTTGAAAAACATTACTCTAGACTAGTCTCCAACACAATACAGAAATCTCCTCTATAGCCGCCCTGCTGGTGGTAATTCCACTTCTGCTTGAATGCTTTTTGTGATGGGGAGCTTACTCTCTGCAAAGCTCTATGGTGGATCCATCTAGTCATTAAAGATCCCTACCCACTCCAAATCTGTCCTGGAAAGGCTTGGGCCTGCTGGCAGGTGCTCAGGTGCTGGTGATGCTAAGTGAGCTGGTTCAAGGAGGGGGCGAAGGCATAATTCCAGAAAGCAAGGGGCGTGGGGGCGAGCAGAGGAGAGGGGAGTTGGCTGGACCTAGAAAATAGAGCAGGGCATCTGAGAGACACAAGCTCTGCTGATTAGACCTTTTGCCTCTACTTCGTTACTGCTTGCTCCAGCCCTGTGATTATTTCCTCACCTGACAGATGATCTCATTCCCCCAGCACCCTGACTCCCTGCTTGTGGGAGGGGTGTCCTCCCCCTGGAGGGGTCTTCAGCCTTAGTAGAGACAGATTCCCCCACTTTCCATCTCAGGTCCCTCCTTCCCTGCAGGACTCCAGCCGGCTGTCCCTGGTCATCCCTCAAGCTATTCCCCTGGTCTTGGAACTTGTGGTATCTGTGCCCTGGTGTTTGGCCATGGGCTACCTGAATATCTCTGAGCCGCCCAAGAGGGTCTGGAGACCCGTCCTTTTTCAGGACAATGGGAGTCCTCCACACCTGACTGTCTTTCTGGGAGGAATTAAACAAAGACAGCACCACCACATGGGGGTAGCTGCTGGACATCAAGTCCTGATTCCTGCATGAGAAGAGAAAGGACAGTGCCTAAACTCCAGGCAAGGGTGGTGGGCGGAGTGAGGAGGGGCCTGGCCCGGCCATAAGCAGGGATGGGGGGGACCAGGGCGTGGCAGGTGGCAGCTTTGCCAGCCACCCTGCCCAGGTAGGATCAACCTCAGGGTGGGGCGGGGCAAGGAAGAGGCAGTGATCTCATTGCATCCTTAGAACCAAGAGAAAAAAGTAACTCAGCACAGATAGAGGAGAAAGAAATGGACGATACCAAGGGGGAAGGGAGAGGAGAAAAGCTGGGGCTGGGAAAGGAAATGGAGAACACTGGGAAGCGTCTGGCTCGAAAGAGGTCTTGGGGGAAGCTGCACGCGGAGCCAAACCTTTCTCTCCTGCAACAGACGTTTTTACGCAGGGCAAAAAAAACCAAAAAGAAAACAAAAACATCTCACCATGGGCACCTGGCCCGGGCTATTCCCGCCCATCCTCTCTCTCCCGAGCTCTGGAACGGAAGCAGGGCCTGCAGCCCACTCTCCCTGCTCGGCTAAGGCTGTTCCTTCCTCCTCGCCCAGTCTCCCCTGGGATTTGACAAAGTTTACCGGACTGAACAAAACCAAAAGGCAATACGAGCGGTGCCAGATCCCTTGTGGTTTCTCCTCTCTGCAGCTGCTGGTTTACTTTTTCCTTTTTTTCTGAAAAGCCTCCAATAATTTGCATTTTATTCCTACTTACCTGCAGTCCAGTTCGAAGCGAGCTGCTCCCTTCCTCACTCCCTCAATTAGTGGTACCCTGCTCCTCTCTCCACATCAGCACCACTGCTCGGCTCTCGCCATGACATCACCTTTGAGCTCTGTGATTGGCCAACAGTGGGTTGCTTGGCAATTGGATGGTCTCCTCTGGCGGGGCAGGGATTGCCTGAGTGAGTAACTCTTAGCAGGCCAGGGAGTGGAAGATGATGTCAGACAAATAGCCTGCTTTCCATGCTGCCTGTGGAGCTGGACGACCAGAGGGTGAGGGTGGGGACGAAGAATGAAAGAGGGAGTGGTCGGGGAAGGTGGGGGTGAAGGCACAGCTTGCAAGCAGTGAGTGAGACCGCTGGACAGGGGGATTGATTTCCAGAATTGTTAGCTCTTTCGGATCTGGGGGTGGGGGAATATGGAATCTAGAGGAGAAATCAGAAAGCACAGATGAATCCTAAAAATAGCTTCCCGGAGGGCTTGGTGCCTGTTTCCAGCTTTGTCAGAGCAAATGGTGGGTTTGAACAGTGACTCAGAAGGCAAGGAGGGACTGCAGGTACCCTAGGCCCTGGGGGTGGGGAAGCTGCAGCACTGGGGTCCCAGTAGAGCAGGGCTTCCCTCCCACCACCTTGCTGTGGTGTTGGCCACCCCTGTGCTGTGGCTACTGACAGGCGCTGGTGGGTCCTCGCTGCCCAGCTAGCTGGCGTGGGCCTTCCACCCGTGATTGTCCTGATCAGGACTGCAGCTGAGGGACATTGCTAACCAGAGGGGCAGGGGATGTTCTAAAATGAGATGGAGCCCTGAGGGGAGGCAATGGGTCATCCAAGGTGGCTTGTTCATTTCCCTTGGGGAACTGGAGTGGGGAGTCTCTGATGTAACCTTCTCAACCTGCTTCCCCTGAGCCAGGCAGCAGGAGGTGGCAGGCTGGGGCAGCTGAGGGGGAGACAGCCTGTGGAGCGAGCCCCCTTCCCCAGAACGCTCCTCCCTGTCAGAGCCCCCTGGGCGTGTCCTCCATCCAGCACTCCCAAGGCAGGTACAGGTGCTCTACCACCCAGCCTTGCCTCACCCTTTTTCTGGGGGAGGGGAGGGTACATATTTATTGTAGTAAAATATATATAACATAAAGAGTATTATTGTAATCATTTCTATGTGTACAGCTCAGTGACATTAAGTACAGTTACACTGCTGTGCTACCATCACCACTATCTGTCTCCAGAGTTCTTTTTAATCTTTCCAAACTGGAATTCTGCAGCCAACTAAGCACTAACCCCCCATTCGCCCTCCACCCCCTCACCTCAATGTCTCAATGAATTTGTCTATTCTAGCAAATTCATTACCTCATGTATTACCTCATGCAAGTGGAATCACGTAACATTTGTCCTTTTGTTTCTGGCTTATCTCACTCAGCATCATGTCCTCAAGGTTCATCTGCAGTGTGGTGGGTGTCAGAATTCTGTGGCTTCGCCCTTTTCAAGGAGGGCTTGTTCAACTACAGTTAATTTCATGGACCCTTTACCACCATGTGCCCTGACAGAGAACATGCATGAGGACAAAAGGTTACCTTGAATTCAGCCCATGCTTTTAAATGATGTTTTTCAACTATAAGAGCACAAATGAGCATTTGCTCACTGCAGTCCATGTATGAAGACGGGTCGTGTGGTCGCTCTGCAGGGGACGCGGTAGGTTCTCGGGCCCTGGCACCGACCCTGGCCTGCACCCCACAGCTGGGGCCTGCAGGTTGGAGTCTCACTGCCCACTGTGGCTCTCCAGGGGACATGGATCTCCTAACCCCCCACTTTACATCAGCGGGGAGAGCACCTGCTGTGTTACCCCCTCTGGCCCACCACACCCAGGGGTGGCCAGAATGACAAATGGCCCCTTCAGTCTTTGAAGGCTTCAGAGCTCACCCACCCTGGGGCTCGTGTTATCCCCAAGCAGGAAATCATTCTCTGTCTGAACAACATGCTTACCATACCTGCCACATGCCACTAACCCAGGCCCCATGGGCCCTGAGCTGGCCCAGTTCAGAGGGCATCAGGCATGCTGATATCCGAATGATTTCTCCACATGGGGAGACAATGAGGCCACACTGCCCCGCAGGCTGGAATTGGAATTCAGGCAGACCTGAACCTGAGAGCCCTTCTCCCCTTCCCCGTCTTTCTTTCTCCTCTTCCCTCCCAACCCTGAGAAGTCTGGAACTCCACAAATCTGCTGGCTCTGGAAACTGAGGGGATGGGGGAAGGAGACAGTGAGTTGCCATGGTGATAGCAGCCAACAGAGAGATCCTGTGCTACTAGGAGAGGGGAGCCCTCTATCTGCCTCCCCCTGACTGACTGATAGGAGGGTGGAGCTGGGACAGGGTGGAGAGTAGAGCCCAGGGTAGGGGACACAAGGTAGTGGGCAGGGATGTCCCCTTCCTAAAATTAGCTAGCTACCATGTGGGTATTTAGCTATGATGGGAGATGGATGGATATACAATGTAATATAATAGAAAGTTTAATAATGTAATATATAATATATATTGAATAATATGTATATTATATATTTGATGGGAGATGGATGGATATATTATATATATATATTTTCCATAATGTTGTGCTACCATCATTATCATCTAGAACTTTTCATCTTCCCAAACTAAAAACTATATACCCATGAAGCAATAAACTCCCTTTCCCTCTCCTTGGCAATGTTTAATCAGTAAATCTCACAACAGTCTTGTGAGAAAGGCTTCACCTGCCATCCCAGAGACTGAGGAAAGGTAAGTTGCAAACAGCCTGACTGCTGGGTAGTGAGGCTAGATTTGAACTTTTGTTGGGAAGGGGAAATATTATTGGGAGGAAGAGCCACCGCCCCTGGGCCTCCCTGGATGGAAGTATCCCTGGCTTCCTTGCGGTAGCATAAAGGAATGGTGATAGAACAGAGAAAGAAACATGATGTTGGTAGGAAAATGGGCCAGGCATCAAGTGCAAAGGATAACAGGTAAGAAGAGAGCAAAAGCAGGAGGGAAGTCGGCGAGGTCAAAGCTGGGAGGTTCAGAGGGTTGAGTCAAAGTCAGGGAACAGATTGGGGAAAGGCAGATGGGCATGTGCCCCTCACACCTCACTGTCCCAAGCTGCTGGGAGGCCCACTGAGGAAGGTGGGTGAGCACAGGCCCTCCCTGGACCTGCCGAGTCCACTGTGTGTTGGGTCTGCCCACTGTGGTCAATCCATCTAAATGCAGGGGCTGGGCACTGGTCAAAGGGACTTGGGGGCCACAATGCACAGGCCTGTGACTTTGCTCTGCCTTCACAGTGCAGGTTGCACTGAGGCAGGTGTGGCTGTTCCCCGAATCCCAGGCTGCACCAGAGGAATGCCATCATTCACCTCTTCCAAGGGTGGAGACATGACTGTGGGAATGGGGACCTGCACTCTCCGGTCAATTTCCAACTGTAGAAAGAAGCAGAAGCAAACACAATCAATAGATAATTGATTATCCAGAAGCCAGGCCTTGGCTCCACTCACAATAACTCACAGGTACAGCCCCTAGGCCATAGGGGACAGTGTCCAGTCCCCAAAGGGGCCCTGCCTGTCACAGGGGTAGTTCTGTTGTAGGGCCAACTATGCAGTCACCTTGGGGACCCTCCACAAACCTCTGCTTTCTTTCCAAACCTCAGGAAATACAGTCCTAGTCTTACACAGAAATTCAGAATAGCTGGATACTGCATGCATATCTGCTTCTTTCACACTGATGTGGTTTTTATAAATTTCATAATGTAGCCCTGGCCAGGTGGCTAAGTTGTTTGGAGCATCATCTCGTACGCCAAAAGACTGTGGATATGATCCCCTGTCAGGGCACCTACCTATGTTGCAGGTTTAATCCCTTATGGGGGGTGCATATAGGAGGCAACCAATTGCTGTTTCTCTGTCTCATCAATGTTTCTCTCTCTCCCTTCCTCTCTCTCTAAAAATCATTAAACATATCCTCCAGTGAGAATGAAGAAATATATATAATGTAAATGGGCATTTATTTTTCTGCCTTTATTTTAGGAGACCACAGCTTAGGGGACTTCTTTTCTTTAGAATGTGTGGAACTGACCCCTCTCAGGTATTTACTTAAAATAAATAAAAACGTGTGCACTATGGAATGTTTTTTAAACAGCAACTGCTGCTATTTTACAGAGGAACTGCCCTGGCTTGTGTACTCTTGTGACATTAGTGGCTTAGATATTTTTCAATCAGCTGAAACATAAACTCAGTCAATTCGAATTCAGGCAGTACTGGATTGCCGAGGCTATTTGTTTATGCTAATTATTTATAAACTAAATTGTAATGGTAGTTAATGACTAGAATAAGAAGATATGATGTTTACAAAACAACATATATAAAGTGAGTTAACTCCTATAAGTCATTTATATGCCTGACTCTAAGTATGTGCTCAATGTTAGCTATTATTATGATTGTCATTGAAGACAAAAGTAGACTACCCATGAGTTTGCAAGTAACAGAAGCCCATTTCAAATTTGTTAACAGGCCCTGGCTGGTGGCACAGTGGATAAGGCGCCAGCCTGCAAACCCAAAGGTCACTGGTTCGATTCCCAGCCAGGGCACATAACCAGGTCTCCAGCCAGGTCTCAGTCAGGTCTGTAGCTGGAGGCAGGTGAAAGACAACCATGCAGTGATGTTTCTCTCCCTCTCTGCCTCTTTCCCTTCCCCTCTCTCTAAAAATAATAAATAAAATCTTTAAAAAATTTTGTTAACAAAACAAGATAATTTATACTGAAACTTGACAGTCAACACACGCTCACACACACAAACCCCAATTAGAAAGTGGGCAAAGATATGAAGGGATATTTAATCAACGAGGATACACAGACAACAAACATACACATGAAAAAAATGTCAACATCACTAGCAATAAAGAAAATGCAATTTAAGATAGCAATAAGATATCACTATACACCTATTAGAACAGGTTAAATAAAAAATGACAATGCCAAATGCTGGCAAGGGAGCAGAGAAACAGGAACTCTCATACACAGATGGTGTGAATGCAAAATGGTGCAGCCACCCTGAGAACAGCCTGTCAGTTTCCAACATATACTTACAATACATGCACCAACTGCACTCCTGAGCATTATTCCCAGAGAAATAAAAACACGTTTGTAAAAAAGCCTGTATACAAATGCTCAGAACAGCTTTGTGTGTAAATAGCCCCAAACTGGAAACAATCCAAGTGCTCCCCCAACCCCCACCTCTTTGCAAAGCTGCTTCCTTCCTCTGTAGACCACTGTCCCTGCTGTAGACCGCTGTCCCTGCTGTAGACCGCCATCTCTGCTGCTCCATACAGGCGGCTGCCTCACAGCAGTGAAGAACCTGATTGCCACTTGGCAGTGCTGGAATCCTTTGTAGTTGAGCCACACTGAAAAAAATCTCTCTTTGATTCAGTTCAAAATTCCCAGGAAGACAATATTAACCTATGTGGGCCGGGAGCCTCTGCCTTGTCTGATGATAGTGAGGTCACATAGCACAGATGTGCCTGCCAACACAGACACCTTCACCATCCCCCACTGAGGCTGTGGCGCAGGAGTCCCAAACCAGGGAGCTACTTAAGTGTTGGTGATATTCTGAAAAAAGCACTCAGAGGACCAGCAGATGCGGACATGTCAGTTCCTATATTACAGAGGAGGTCTTTGCGAGAGAGACCTTACAAGGGCCCCAGATGAAGGTAGCATGGATCCAGGTTACACAAACCTACCTGTGGCCAGAGCTACATTACATCAGCATGCACATGCAGAAGGAAAAGGTCAAGAAGCAGTCACAAGTCAAGCCATTGCTCTCAAAAGGAGATAAAGAGGGAGTTACCGTCCATTCCCAAAACAACACACATTCCTTCTGGCCAAGGGCCCCCTGGACAGCCCTCCTCACAGGTGGTGGGAAAGCCATGTATTGACCCCACAGAGGCTCTGATCCTAGGCCATGTCCATTTCTCCTCCAAGTCAGTCTCCAGCTGGCCCAATCTATGGAGGGATGATGAAGTCTGCCATCTGTATCTCACCTGATAAAGAACATGGTCACTGGATACCTGCAGGAAGTCCCTGATTAGCCACTATCTGCTCTCTGGGACATGGTCCTTGTTTGGGGTCCTCCCAGGCCACCCCTGGGAGGAGTTTGGAAAGGAATTGGCTGTGGGGTGTGTGGCACCTTCTGAATGGAATGAACAGCCCCTGAGCCTGGGCCTGGGCTTGCCTGAGGGACCGGGAAGCCCCTTGCATGAATTTGGGTCACTTTAAAGTCCTTATCTCTGGGCTTGAGGCTTTCCTGGTAGCATAATTTCTGTAAAACCTTCATTAGCAGCCTTTTGATTTAATTTAGGGAGACTCAGTTTGCTGGAAGCCTTTTCAAGAGAATTCGCTAAGCTGGGCAGCCAGAAGCAGGCTGGGTCTAAGGCGCTTGGGTTTCTTAGAGGGACACCTGCTTGTGTTCTCTGCTTAATGGGTTTCACCTTAGGATAGAGGACAGGGGACACAGCCTGCCCCACCTCGTTAGCCCTGTGGAGCATCCCAAACCTGGTCCTAAAGTGTACTGTACGGTGGCAGGCACTGTCACCTCTGTCTAGCAAAAGGATGCAGCAGACAGACTTGGCAACTGTACCGAAGGATCAGGGGTCCCCATAGCATGTCCCTGCTGTCCTCGTTCCAATGTCCAGGGCCTCACTGTTTCATAATTGGTGTACACCTTTGTTCTCAGTGTAGATGGCTGGTAAGCGTGAGGTGCTGCAGCTCAGAATTTCAAGAACCCATAGTGCCCTCAGCTCCTAAGGAGCAGGGTTGCGTAACTGATCTGTTTTCCCTGACCACCTTGCAGCCAGGCAGCTTCCGGCTGCTTCATGTCTCCGGTGCACTTTCCTAAAGTCCCAGGGAGGAGCCAGCACAGTCCCATATCCTTCTAGGTGGCCTTTCAAGCCTCCAAAAGCCTCAGCTTCAGGATGAAAATTGTCTAAGTCCCCAAAACAACTGACACTAATCTTACCAGCTGCTTGTGTTCCATGAACATCCCTCCCCATCCTGGAAAGGTGGGATCCTTGTTCCCAAGCTCTGAAATGAGCCAGTTACATGGTTCTGTGCAGCTTTGTTTCCTGATCCCTCCTTACATCTTATTCAGAGCCTTTTGGGTGTAAATTAACAGGAACCTGCTCCAAATTACCATAAGCAAAAGCGGGAAGTTCATTTAAGTTTACAGGGAGATCCCATAGCAACCACAGAGAAAGACAGCTGGGTTGCACCCAGGAACTGGAAACCAACAGAATCTGGGCAGCCTCCCTTCCTCCCAGGCTCTCTCCCTCTTTCTGTATGTGGATGCGCCTCGTTGGTAACACTGTGTGGTCACCCACGTCCACATCTGCATCTATCCACAAGGCTATATTCTTCTTTCTCCATGACAGGCACTCTGCTTTCTGAGCACTGGCCATCCATGTTTCCTGGGGTGACAAAGAGGAATGCTAGCCCTCTTTCACTCCCAGTTTCAAGTGTCCAGGCAGGAGAACCCATGGGACTCAATTTCCGTCTGTGTGTCTGATGGCAAGGATTTTGGCCAGGGGTGGGTTGCACAGGGTGAATCTGCATGGAGTAGGGGCTTCTGCTCTCAGAGTGGGCACTGTGGGGTGTTGTGCCCACATCCCACACGTTAGCAACTAATAATAAAACTACAGCCTTGTGCTCATTGCCTTTGAACAAAAGGTAATTGCCAACAGCAGAACAATTGGATCCCATTAGGCAAGAAAGAGGAAAGCTGGGGACAGAAGGGGGATTTGCATTATGCTCTTTTCCAGTGCAAAACTCCCAGGGGCTGAAATTTCTAGAAGGGCCTCTCACAAATACAGCGTCTCAGAAGGATCACGGGTTAGGTCTGTCTGCTGTATGCTGCTTTTGTGTATGGATGGATGGTGCTGGAACCAGGGAGCTGGGGTCCCCTCTTGGTCATCTGGGGGGGGGGGAGTTCCTCCTTGCCCTGCTCAGGAGGGCAGAGAGAACAGTTGAAAAAGAGCCAACTTGCTCTCCTCTGCAGAACTGAGGTTTAAGGGGCAGTAGAGACCTGGAAGATGATAAAGGCAGATTTGAAAGAAGGGCAGAACAGGAACACATAAAATCCCACTGCAATGACAAAAAGCCACGGTGACTTGCATTCACCAGGTAGCTTAGGATCTGTCTCATTCTGCTCAAAGGCTTCACAACAATTTTAGATATACGAGTAGGCCAAATTCAAGTCACGCAATTCTGAAGATGTATGAGCCCATGAAAAATCTATTTGTATCCAGAAATCAAAGGAAGTCAGAAATACCCATAAGCATAATGTCAGTAGCATTTTCAAATTCTAGCCAAATAAATAAGACATCAGAGGAAAATGTCAACATAAATTGAAGGGGGAGCTGATGAGGGAGGAGGCAGAGGTTTTGAACTAATTGGAATATATAATCAAAAAGATTAGTTAGTGTGTCTACTTTCCAGAGAGAATGAATACTGGTCTGCTTGTTAAATGGAAACAATTCACATTTTAAATGGATTTTCTTACCTTCTTAAAAAACAAACAGACAAGCCCTGGCTGGTGGCACAGTGGATAAGGTGCTGGCCTGCAAACCCAAGGGTCGCTGGTTCGATTCCCAGCCAGGGTACATGCCCAGGTTGCAAGCCAGGTCTCCAGCCATGTCTGTAGTAGGTGGAGGCAGGTGAAAGGCAACCACACATTGATGTCTCTCCCTCTCTGCCTCTCTCCTTTCCCTTTCTCTAAAAATAATAAATAAAATCTTTAAACAAACAAACAAACAAAAATGGTTTCTTGTCTGAAGAGGTATTTCTCCTGATTAAACTTGAATTGTCATGCATGGCTTCACTTATAGAAACTTCTGGGAAAGCCTGATCTCCTGTGTGGCGATGGAGGCAGGCCAGGGCTGCCCAGGGCTTGGGGGGAAGTGGGAATGATCCGGGGAGGGGCACAAGGGAACTGTGTGCTGATGGAAAGTTCCAGATTGTGGCTGGGCATTGATGACATGGGCTTATATATTTGTCAAAACTCATTGAAATTAATGTGAGTTTATTTTATTGTTGGTAAATTGTATCTCAATCAAGTTAATTTAAAAAGAAACCTGCTGTGTGGGAATGGCAGAAAAAAAATATATAAAAAGAGAATCTTCTTTCCCCAGAGGTGGGGCATTGGTGGGTACTGTCCTCCTGGAATCAAACATGTGCACCCCTCTCTTTCCATAGGAAAGTGGGTAGAGCGAGGTTCAAGAGACTCTAAACAGGAGATGATGGTTGGTTTGCATTTAGGTGAGGGAACAGGGTTTTGGTAGGAGGTCAGGGTTGGGAAGGGCATGTTGGGACAAGCTCAGCTGTGTAAGGGCTCTGAGTTCACTGAGTGGGCCATTCAGTGAACTAACTATATAACAGTAAAGTCATCATGAAGTTATACCAGCAAGACCCATAAGAGGCAGCCACCCTGGGTTCCAACAAACTTTGTGGCTCAGATTGTCCCTGACAAAGGAGCCTTTCTCCACTCTGTCATCAGAACAGGTAACTCTCCCAGTCTGAGTCTTCAAGCCCAAGATCTCCAGGTCACATAGTAGGAATTCTAGGTGGTCCCAGTGAAATTTCTTTCCTTAGTTCCAGGGTAGGAAAAAGGCATAGTCTTAATTCCCCCGTGGTCACAGAAGTGCATGCGGGGAGTTGGAGATGGGGAAGGAAGGTAGGACCCACAGCACCCCAGCAGTGCTCCTTGGAGCACTCCTCCCATTCATCCCAGCCCTGCCCCTCGTTGCTCAGTTCCTCATAGACTGGGAAAGAGGGGGGTCAGCTGAGGTTTGCAGAATAGGCTGTCAGTTCCTTTCCTGCACCTGTAACGGGTCCCATGCCTCATTTCTCACTTCAGAGTGTGGGAGTAGTGGTCCCTATTTTCTTGGAATCTTAGCCTGAAATGATAAGTTGCAACATCAGCTGCAACATACTGATTCTTACCAGGTCAGGTTCTCTGCTATATTGACATAGGTTATTATCTCATTTAACTTTCACAATAACCCTCTATGTTGGGAGTAACTTTAACCATTTTATAGATAAGGAATCTGAATCTCAGGGAGGCTAACTGAGTTGGCCACGGTTACGTTGTGACCAACAGGTGCTGAATGATGAATCCAGGTTTTCTGGTTTGCTGCTCTGGACCCAGAACTAAATATTCTATGGAGGTTGATATTGTGGAAGCAAAACCCATGAATTCAAAAGTCTTCAAATCTACCATCTGGACAATGCAGGTGTGACCCTACTCTCCTTCCAGCCGCACCTCTGTCGCTCATCCATCCTTCCTCCTATGGGGCACCCCCTGCCTTCCCCTCCCATCCTCTCCTCTCTGGCCTTAGACAGAATGTTGACACTACACGCTCACAATATAATCTACTTACTCCCTTTGGACTGGGAGTTTCTTGAGGGCAAGTACTTAGCTTATTATCATCTGCAAGGATCTCAGCATTTGGCTGAGTCTCAAAACCTGTGGAATTAAGGAAAGCATGAAAAAACTATCAACAACAGCAACAACAAAAACTATGAACAAAAAAATGACAGGGAATAAACTGGCCTTGTGAATCCCAATCTGCACAAATATTGGGTTACAGAACTTGACGTGGGGGTGTCGTAGGTGTTCTATGGGATGGAGAAAGGAAGTGAGGATTCAGGCTCCCAGCCTGTAGGAACAGAGAGTTGAGCTGGGTCATATCTAACACCCCTGTGTGGGGAACTGCTGACCCCTGGAGTCCAGGGAGAAGTCAGTGCACTGCCTCCGTCTGCTCCCTTCTTTCCTTGGACAGGGTGTTGCATTTCAACAGAAATGTATGTGCAAGTGTTGGGGATTAACCCAGCAGGCAGTGAGCCCAGAATGTGCTGGAAATGCCCCAAGAAGAGGGAAACAAATGAGAACTTTTGGGGACACAGGCAACAAATGAATTCCTTCCAAGGCAATAGGAGCACTTCTACTACTTTATGGATCGGGTTTCAAGTTTTGAACACCTATCCCCCATATGAGCTGTTAGAACTCAATCCCTTATAATTTAAGGTCTGCCTTCATGGACTCAGAGGAAGACTATACAGTAATAGAAGGCACATTGCAATGGGCCAAAAGGGAATAGGACCCATCTAAGAGGTCTTGCATGGAAGGGCTTATTGCCTTTGTGTTGTTTCACTATTTCCCTAACAGAGCTGATCTAGAAATGGGAAGAAATGGAAGCTGCTGTCAAACCTGTTTAATGTTCAGAAAACACAAGCCATCTCTGGCCTTTATGCCAACTTCAGTCTCAGCTCACCAGTCTCGTGAGCATGATCTCTGCCTGAGGAGAGGCTCATAGGCAATGGGCAGAGTGAACGATTTTCCTGGAGACAAGACTCAGGTCACAAGAGCATGACATCATCCTGGTCGCTGAGGCTCTGAGGACTCTAATGATGCCTTCAGCTCCCCTGGGCAGGTCCTGCAGGGGCCACAGCAGCTGCAATTCTTTAAGTAATGAGCATCACAGCTATGATAGGCCAAATACTGGCATCCTTTCCTCATATAGAGAATGACCTCAGTGGGCTGGGAGTTGGGGGCTGGGGGAGAAAAAAGAGGAGGAACCTGTTCCTGATCATACTTGACCCTCCTTTAAAACCTTCATTGGCTCCCCAGCACCTACAGAATGACACCCAAACCTCTCTGTGTGTCCCTGACGCCCTCCATGGGTAGCACTCTCCCCTCCTGTGCCTGGCTCCTGCCACACACACACAGACCCACCCCACACATGGAACTTTTCAAGGTTCAACAAAATAGAGTTGGCTCCCCTAAGAAGTCACAGCATTTCCACCCACCCCCCCTTTGAATACACTGTGTTCCCTCCTGGCTGGGCTGACCTCCCCCGACTCCTGCCTGGCCAGCTCCTACTCACCTGATAAGTCCCAGCATACACGTCACCTCCTCTGGGACTCAGGTAACAGTGGTTCTCAGCCTTGTTTTCCAAAGCAGGTGATAGACATAATGGTGAAGAACAGCTGATATGAGAGCCAAACACGAAGTATTTGGTGGAAGTATTTAGTATTTTTAGAGGGAAACTCAGAGGGAAAGTGGAATTCTTAAATTACAGGGTGAAAGTTATGATGCTGAAACATAGAGTGAAAAAGATTTTCAACAAGGGTGTGTTTTGCTGTAGTCCTCATACGACGTCATTGTTCAACCACCCAGTTGTCTGGTAGATTTTTATGAGAAGACTTCAGGGTTTTATTTCCTAATTTTTTAAAAAAGATTTTTTATTTATTATTTTCAGAGAGGGGAAGTTAAAGAGGCAGAGATGGAGAGAGACATCAATGTATGGTTGCCTTTCACCTGCCTCCAGCTACAGACCTGGCTGGAGACCTGGCTTGCAACCTGGGCATATGCCCTGGCTGGAAATTGAACCAGTGACCTTTGGGTTCGCAGGCCGGCCCCTTATCCACTGTGCCACCAGCCAGGGCCTTGTTTTCTAATTTTTGAAGTAATCCATGTTCATTGTATCATCTACAATTTTTATAAATGTGGATTTACAAGATTAGAAGATTAAGTCACTCATAAGTCTAGCTTCCAGGTATCTTCACACAAGTAGAGAGCTGGGCACCACCCTGTAAAGAGGTGAGAGCAGCACCTGTCTGGCTCATCCCTGAGGAGGGCAGTCCCACAAAATGCAGAGAAGCAACACTGAGCACAGCGCGAGAATATCTATAGTAAATAAAAATGTTTCCTTTTGTTCTTCATTTTGGCCTGGGATCTAGGCAGAAAACTACCAGAATCCATATTTACTTCATATATTCTGAATTTAAGTTCTTTGTTGGATTATAGGTATTGCAAATATTTTCTCTCCATCTGTGGCTTGTATCATTCGTTTCTTAATGACTTCTTTTGATGAACAGAACTTTTTAATCTGAATGCCGTCAAGTTCATCAATCTCTTCATTATAGTTAGGATTTTGTGTGTGCTTTATTTTGCTGAAAAAATTTATGTATTTAATATTCTAGAAGCATTATTTGCCTTTCACATTTGGGTCTACAATCTACCCAGTATTATTTTTGTAAAGCATTTGGAATTTTAACTGGGATTGTGTTGCATCTATAGACTAATTCGAAAAGAACTGACATTTTAGCAATACTGAGTATTACAATCCATGAACATGGTATATTTCTTTTATTTAGGTCTTAATATTTTCAAGGAAGTTTGATGATTTTCTGTGTAGAGTGCTGTAAATATTATTATATTTATTTCTCAATATTTAAATTTTCAACATTATTCAAAATATTTTATCAAAAACCTTTGACTTTTATAATCTAGTTTCTTACTAGACTCATTTATGAATAATTTTTATGTAGAATGATTTTACTTACACAAATTTATTGTATCACCTGCAAATAATAATGCCCTTTTTTTCCCTTTTCAATCCTTGTACCTTTTATTTCTTTAATTTACCTTAAGTTGTTGGCTAGGGATTCCAAAAAGGTGGTGAATAAAGTGGTGATTGTGGACATCCTTGTCTTGAAAGTCTGGTTTCAAGGGAAAAGCTTTCATTTCATCATTATTAAACATATTGTTTTCTCAAACTTTTCCATGTGTACCCATTCTCAGGTTTAGTAAGTTTTCTTCTATTCCTAGCTTCCAAAGAATTTTTAAAATAAATGGCTGTTAAATTTGATCACATAATTATTCTGCATCTACTGAGATGGTCATATACTTTCCTTAATGTGATGAAATAACTGATTGATTTTGAACTTAAAAAAACAAAGCCTAAAATAAATTCTTTTGTTTATAAATTCTGTGAGCTTTATTTATTTTTAAAGATTTTACTTATTTATTTTTAGAGAGAGGGGAAGGGAGGAAGAGAGGGAGAAAAACATCAATGTGGTTGCCTCTCTAGTGTCCCCATTTGGGGACCTGGCCCACAACCAAGGCATGTCCCCTAACTGGGAATTAAATTGGCGACACATTGGTTCCCAGGCCTGCACTCAATCCACTGAGCCACACCATCCAGGGCTAAAATAAATTCTCAAAGTAAACTTAACCTAGGATCTCTGGTTTTGAAAAAAATTGGTCTATAATTATCCTTCCTATAATGTTTCTCTCGGGTTTTGGTTTATAATGCTAATTACATAGAGTGTGTTAGTTATGTTTTCTCATAATATTAAAGATAATGACTGTTGAACCATAAATAATGTATTACCAAATTTCTAGAGAAAAAAAGTGCAAAGAAAATATACTTAACGGAGCAAAATATGATGCGGGGTGGGAGGGTGAATCAAAGAAGGTGTAAAATACATAAAACAGAATGACAGTAAAAGTTTTTCTATGAAAAACAATGACTGAAAAATCTCATCCCACTATTTACTACAGGCATATCTAAAAAAATGACACAGAAAGTGAAAACTAAAAGCATAGACCAATATATAATAGACAAATGGACACAAAATAATGAGAGTAGCAATATTATGTCAAATAAAATAGGATTCAAGGGGCAACACAGAGTGCATTCATTATCTATTGTTGTAAAAACATTACTTCAAAACTTAAGATGACAAACATTTATTATCTGACAGTTCCCCAGGGTTGGTATCCCAGCAGTGGCTCTAGGTCTGTCACAGAGTTGCAGCCAAGATGTCAGCCAGGCCTGTGGTCTTCCGAAGGCTTGACTGGAGCCAGAGGATCTGCTTCAGAAAATGCTCTTGAGAGACAGCAGTTATGACCCAAGAGGGAAAGAGCAGCTGCGGCGGCAGCTGCAGCCCCTTACGTAACCTACTTTTTAAAGTTTCACACCACCACTGCCGCTTCATTCCAGTCCTTAGATTTGAGTTGCTGAGTCCAACCCATGGTGAGGGAGAGAGGAACTAGATCTCTCCCCTCAAAGAAGGGGCATCAAAGAACTACTGAACATGTTTTTTAAACCACTACATGGAGCATAGAACACCTTAAAAATGGTTATATA
Organism: Noctilio leporinus; assembly: GCA_004026585.1. Classification (NCBI taxonomy): domain Eukaryota; kingdom Metazoa; phylum Chordata; class Mammalia; order Chiroptera; family Noctilionidae; genus Noctilio; species Noctilio leporinus. Next base: position 52,220 of record PVIW01002053.1, read on the forward strand.
CAAAACCTCAAAGGAAGCATCAACAATTACAAATAGCAGAAGTTATACAGGCTGTATTCTTTGACTTCAATACAATTAAAAACAGCTTACAGTTTATAAGGATACCTACCACCAGACCAAAACCAAAAACTGTCCAGATTGTCAGAAGCAGCACATACATGCACACAATCAGATACGTAGTAAAATATTTAAAATTCAGAAGAACAAAACCAGAATTCATAATATGACAGAATTAAGTCTAAGCATATGTCACGATAATTTTTGCACATGGACTAAGCTTGCTTAATTAAAAAACAGCTTACACATTTGATACTTATGTGTAAGAATAGTTATTGTAGCATTATTTGTAATAGTGAATACTAGAAGGATTGATGTCTCCCACAAGTGAGGTGGCTAAGTAAATTATAAGTTCCATACAAGGGACACTACACAGCTCTTAAAGAGAATGAGGTAACTCACTTTTTATTTTGTATTAAATAAGACAATCTTCAAAATGTTTCATAGTTTTGAAATCAAGATAAAAATATAGTCCATGAAAAGGATATGCTTATTTTCAGTATACCTCTGGAAAGGTCCGTAACAAACCAGTAACAGTGGCTGCTTATGGGAAGAGAAGGTAGATGATTGGAAGCAGAGAGGTGTGAGAAACTTTCCCTGTACTCTCTCCCTTTTGAATTTTATATTTGTACCCAAGTGTATATTACTCAGTTAAAATGTTGTTTAAATAAATTCCAATAGTTTTAATTAAAACTTTAATTATTTTAGTTAAAATAATTAGTTTTCAATATTTAATAAAGAATAGGCTAATTGAATTGAATTGACCAATAATTATGTAAGATATTTTATTTATTTTTAAAAGATTTTATTATTTTTAGAGAGAGGGGAAGAGAGAGAGGCAGAAAGGGAGAGAGACGTCAATGTATAGTTGGTTGCCTTTTTCACCTGCCTCCAGCTACAGACCTAGCTGGAGACCCAGTTTGCAACCTCATTGTGTGCCCTGGCTGGGGAACCCAAGCAGCGACCTTTGGGATCACAGGCCAGGGCCTATGTAAGATATTTTAAAAATGGTCAAAGAATTACCTCCAATAATGGTTCTGGTTCTTTAAACTTTCCAGGAGCCTACTAGGTCAACTATTCCACATGCGGAAAAGCAGGAAAGCTGTTGAGTGTAGTACTAAAATGAATGAACCAAAAGTGTGACAAAAACAGTGTAATAAAGACCCTATATATTCACTTATGTACGTATGAAAAAAGATTCAAGAAAATACTGTCAGGTTGAAATGAAAGATCTTGCAAATGGATTAGAAAATGATGAACTTCCTGATAACGGACAGAGAAGATTGGTAATTCATAAAAGGTATATGAGGCTTTGGGTACATAAAATCATAGTCAACATTAATAGTAATGAAGAAAATGGGTCAGGGGGAAGATTCATGAGCTACCATTTTGTACTAGATTACTAAAGATGTAAACGATTAAAGACACCCAAGTTTGTTTAGGCTGTGAAGTAGACACTCTCACAGACTGTTTACAACATTTTTGGAGAGCAATCTGGCAACATGCATTCTAATCTTTAACACAGGAATTTTCCTTCTAGGAATTTATCTCAAGGGTCCTACAATACAATGTATATACAAGAGTTTACAGCAGGTGACAAGGGCATTTTAAAAATAAATTTTGTAACATTCATACAATTCCTTATAGCCAGGAAAAATTATATACTGGAGAATTATGCACTTATGAAATGGTCATTTAGTTGAAAAGTTTTGCAGCCATTAAACACTATGCATTTGAAGAATATTAAGTAATTATATATTAATAACTTAATTAAAATTTGTAAGTGAATTTTTAAAAATCCTGCAAAACAGTGTTAACTTCCATTAAAATCTCATTTTTCTTTTTTTTAGTTAAAAAATATACAAAGAAACCACATTGAAAAGTTTAATAGTATTAACTTTGGGTAGTGGAATTCTGTGATTATCTTTACAATTTTCAGAATGAAAAGGTTTTATTTTAATACCATAAAAATTATAGCTATACCTATATCTACCTGTCACTATCTGCTCTTAGTTTATTTCCATCATCACCTCCTCACTTCCTTACCCTGGAACAGTAGAGTTAAAAAAGATGAAGGGTTCTGTTTTTACTAGCTCCTGAGGTTTAGAAGAGTTCATTAACTCCTAACCTGGGGATGATCAACTGACTTCAGATTGGGTGATGGTGACGTCATGTCAGCAGCAGTAGCCAATAGTAGCATCCCTGCTTAGGAAGTTTCCTTAAGACCCAGATGCCTCCAAGAGGCCCGGGAGAGTGGTCACTTACACCCTAAACAAGGCCAGCGTAACAGGACCTCGTGGGCTAAGCCTGTTCTCCAGGCACGATCCATTTTGGGGTCGTCTCCACCCGGGCTCCGGCTCCTTCTCCCAGGCACCCCTGCCGCTAGCTTCCTCAGGAAGAAAAGGATTCACAATGACTCAATGCAAATGTTTCCGTTTATGCCCTATAGTCAGTCAGTCACCCACCCTGTCTCTGGGGACCCAGCCCAGCGGTTACATCCTCTCTCCCTTGTCTCTGGTTAGGCTCCCCACTCCTAACCTCACAGTTCTGAAAATAAAATCCTGTGTTTAGGGCACCAGTAACAACCATTTAATAGCCACATCTAACACTCTGGTTTGCTTAATGTTACCTTTTTAAGTGTAATGCTATCTCTCTTTAGAATACAGAGGAGGAGGAGGAATAAAAGGTTCCAAGTAAAAACACCTCATCCAAAGATAAGCCATGATAAACAATTTTGGGTATTTGTTTTCAAAATATGGTAGGTTAACAAAATTGAAATTGCTCTGATTATTCTTCATTTTCTTAATTTGGATTTTGTCAAGTAAGTATTTCTTCTGTCTTTATTCTTTTATGTATTTGGTGGCTTCATAGTATTTCAGCATATGGGTTTTACTATTACCCTTTTCCTGTATATTTAATTATTTCCAGTTATTCCCTATTCTAAATAATTCTGTGATGAACATAAATGGTTCCAGTATCTGAATATTTCCTCAGGATGCAATCTGAGGGATATGATAATCCTCCCCCCAATATTAGGTTTAACTCTCCTTGTTATTCCAAGTGAAATTAAAATCACTTTGCCTAATTTCAAAACCAAACAGTTAGGAATTTTGATTTATGACTACCCAGACCCTCGTTTCCATGTACCTTTATGTTCCTCCTAGGTCCACATTGTTCCCAGACCGTCTGTTCTCTGAAATACATTATGCAAATCCTGGCTAGCTCAGTATCCATGGAAACCAAAATCTCCCATCTTCCTCAGGCTGTTCCCTAGCAAAAAACAAACAAAAAAACCCCACCCAAGTGACACCCACCAATGAATACAAAGCATCCAGACCAGAGGGGCTTCCTTCTGCCTAGGGGCCAGCAAACCTATCTTGCCTGGCCCTCCAATCATTATTGGGGAAAGGAAGTGGTGGCACAGGCCAAAGGAAGAAGCTGCATTTTCTTTTTGAAACCTTGAAGGGAGATGCTTCAATCCCCACCACAAACAGTTCTCTTGCGCCCAATCTAAACAGCTCTGCTGTGGCTGAGGTCATATTCATGGTAGATGTGAGTCAGTATTGGACATCATCTTTAGTCTGGCACATACAAGGACATAAGTGACCCAATCGCTTGAACATGATAATACAGTTTTACTGTGCATGACTGATTACTAATTTTAGGAACAACTTTTCAATACCTGCTTCTCTTTGGAATAACCTTTTCTATACTTCAGATATGATTCTTTGACCTGGTCTCCAGACTTAAAGCCTGAGGTAAAGCTCCTGGTACCATGCCCAGGTTCTTGAATATTGGTTGGCAGCAGTCCCTGCTACATGCAAGGAACTAGGCTTTTGCTAGTAACACAAATAGTAGGCTTTCAACTGCCATGTACGTATCAGACGCTATTCTAAGTATTTCACACATTTGCTCATTTGATCTCATAAGGGTACCTAATGAGGTAGGTTATTTCCATTAGGTATCCCACTATCTCCACCTTTCACATGATGAAACTAAGACACCGAGAGGTGAAGTCAATCTCCCAAGGTCACAGAGTAGTTGTGTCTGGGTGTGAATCCAGCCTTTCCAATCCTTGATCTTGACCTCTTAACCACTAGGCTATTTAGGTCACCAGATACCTTTGTGAGGACTGAGATTTTTAAAATGTATCTTGAGATCTCAAGCTCAAGGTTTATCTTCTAATGTCAGAAGCAACTAAATTTCACTTAATTTTTCCCCGTTTTAAAACCCTAGGGTGAAATATTTAAACAAGAACAATAAACTAAGTACACCAAAACTGATTGCATGAAAACACCCATGACAAACCTCCCCCTAGAGGGAAGGAAATTATTTTAATAATAATCTTTATATTTCTCCTCTTGTTGGGTTGCTTAGAGATACAAATGACAGTATCTGCTCTTAAATTATAGTGTATTTGGAGAACTAGATATAGTTATTAACAGAATATCTCTGGATTTTTTTTTAATGGTAATATGGTTGCCCACAAAAAGAAGAGCTGAGTGGGAATAAGTGAAAGACTGTTCTACTACTAAGTGTACCTTTGGAATTTATTGCCATGTAAATGGACTATCTAATCAAATAATACACAAAAATTAGAGACAGGATCCTGCTTGTCTTTCTGTGTGTGCTACATGTCTGAACCCTATTTTTCTTGGTTATTACAACATAATTATTTTCCCATGTAATTGAAATTTTTCACAAATATAAGTTTTATGTACCCATCCTTGTTAAAAAATGCAAGAAAACTGGGGAATGTCAATCCAGATAACGTACATTTCTCATTTTGGGATTCTTCATTAATGTGAATCATAAGCATCAACATTCAGAACCGCCCATCCCATTTTCCAAAGAATTAGCCAACAATGTATAAGTCTCTGTTTAGGTACTTGGTATTTGTAAAAAAATTATCTCATTTGATCTCCCCAACAGCCTGAAGTAGACTGTAATCCTCATTTTAGATGAGAGCGCAGAGGTTCAAAAGGTGCAGGCAGCTCAGAAATAATATAGTTGGTATTTGGGACCAAGAATCTGGATTTCAGGTTCTGGGCCATGTTCTCCCTACGGAAGAGGTTGCCAGTTTTGTGGAATTTTCAGGGACAGCTTCCTTGACCTCCAGAATGCACATTCACTAACACTTGTTACCCTGGGGCATTGTATCTGGACCTAGTGGCAGAAAGGTGAAGACCATGTGCCACCTGCCTTTAAAAGTCTTCATGCAGAGGACAGTAAAGGCAGCTCTGCCACCCGGGCACCTTCCAGCAGAACGGACATGTGCTGTGGCAGCCAAGGGAGCCCTGGGCAGGTCATAGAAGGCAAATTGAGGAGGGCAATATACCCTGCAGGCAGAAGCCACAGAGGTGGCAGCCAGGGATATGGCGTGCCTGGGGCTCCAGAAGGCTGGGCGGAATCTGTGCAAGGACCAGTGGTGAAGGTGGGCAGGAGCTGCAAGGAAGGCTCCTGAATGTCATTTTAAGGAGCTGGGAAAATTCAGGATGGCACAGTCACTCCATGCGAAAGGTCCTGGCACTGCCACTTCAGTACCATCGGGGTTATGAGACTTCCACTATTCCGGCCAACAAACTGTTGAGAGAAATTTCATCCTCTACCAGCAGAAGGAAGAGAGGAAGAAGATGGTACAGCACACCTAATTGTGACCAAAAAATAACTCGTGGCTGATGTGGGAGTAATGGGGAGCCCGGGAGGTCAATGAGAGAAAACTACGTGATCTCTTGCTTGCTCCCAATGACTGCCATTGTAAAATGCTCTCACGTGGGGCGGCACTCTGCAGGCACACTGTGCCAGACCTTTAGAAGTTGGAGACTGTCTGTTTTCATAGATGGGGACATGACCAGGAAGATCAAACATGTGCCCAAGATGACACAACATGTAAGTGGTGGGGCCAATATAACCAGATGCCAGGACTTTCCAATTCAAACAGCCAGCTGTATGAAGAAGACCAGGCAGCTGGGTCTAAAGGGTCACGAACGAGAAGCCTGGCTGGCAGGGGTGTGTACATGACAGAGGTCAGGGAACTCTGGGTCTGGAGGCAGAGCTGGAGAATGATGAGTGCTGAACACTGCCCTGGAAGACTAACTGTGCTTGGGTAGGCAGGATTGGGGGCCACTGGGATGACAGGTGAGACTGAAAGCTAATGTGTCTGCCAGAAGAACATGGGATGAAATGAGGATGGGAGAAGCTGGAGAGGAGGCTGCCTGGTGGGCTGCCATCTTCAGCATGAATGTAGTGATGAGCAGGAGAGTGAAATACTGACAAGCAAGAGTAGATGAGGATGGGAGAGGGTTCAGAAAACACAGATTCTTGGACTAGGACTCCCTGTCCGTGCCAAAATCTGCAACTTGGAATATATGGGTTTAAGGGCAGGGTCAAAGGTGAGAGTTCTGGGATATACAAACAAAAGAAAAAGTAAACAAACTGGATATCATCAACATGAAAAACTTATGTGTTTCAAAGGGCATCTTTGAAGAAGTGAAAAGATAATCCAGGGACCAGGAGAAAATGTTTGTAAATCATGTATCTGATATGGGACTTGTATCTAAAATATATAAAGAACTCTTACAATTCAATAATTAAAAACACAAATAACTTAATTAAAAATGGGTAAAGGATTTGAAGTCAGTTCTCCTGAAAAGACATACAAGTGGCAAATAAGCCCATGAAAAGATGCTAAATATTAGGCATCAGGGAAATACAAACTGAAACCACAATGAGATGCCAATTCACCCCCCTGGGATGGCCGAGTTAAAAGACACGCAGTAACAAGTGTTAACGAAGATATGCAGTTGAAACCTGCTGGTAAGAATATGAAATGGTGCAGCCACGTTGGAAAAGACTGGCAGTCCCTCCAAAGTTTAAACAGACTCACCACGTGATCCAGCCAATCTACTCCTAGGTATATACCCAAGAGAATGGAAAATGTATGTCCACAAAAAAACTTGTACACAAATGTTCATAGCAGCATCTTCATAATGGCCAAAAAAGTGGAAACAATCTGAAAGTCCACCAGCTGAAGAATGGATAAATAAATATAGTCCACCAGCTGAAGAATGGATAAATAAATATAGTCTATGCACACAACAGATGATAAAAAGGCATAAAGTTGAATACATGCTACAACATGCACTTTTGATTATGAGAACACTAAAAGGAAAATGTCAAAAAAGGTGGGTTTCAGCTCAAATATCAATTTTATTTTTGCAAAATGGGGTCTAGGCTATCCAAATTATTCTGTAGAAAAACCTCTTTCAATACCTGCAGTGATAACACTTTGTTTATTATAACTAAAAATAATTTCATGATAACTATGTGAGAATTACATTACAAAGGCTAGATAAATATTTTATTTAGAGAGTGCACACTGGCCTCAGATGTGTTTGGTATCAAAGTGCCTTGAGTTTTTCGAAGTCTGGTGCCTTTAAAAGGGCCTGCTCACCAGCTGACTTAACATTCTCTTATCTCCAACCTGGTTGCTTTTACTCAGTGGCATTTCCTACCATGTTCCTCCTGTGGCCCTATGAAAGTAGGTCCCCTACCATGTTCCGAACCAATTTACATTTCTGAATCATCATTTCTGTTAAAAATGTCCGTTTCTGTGAACTGAGGGGGTGGGTACAGGCAGGAGAAAGGATGCCAATCTTCAGTCAGGAACATGCACCTCCCCCAATGAAAATACTGCTACTACAGGAAAATATTTCCCTGTACAATGCTATCCCCAGGATTTGAGCATTAAAGTCTACCTGTAGGATGCATAAGGAAAATAAGGTGGAGGTACAAGTCTCACAGGCATGGCAGAGGGAGAAGGAACTGGGATAAAAACACAAAAGGAGAAAAGAAATACAAAAGGAAGCAGAGGGAGAACAAGCAGGCTGAGGTCAGCACAGACAAGAGGTATCTATTTCCCTTGCTTCTCAGTCCCTGCATTGCATCCTCTTTCCTTCCTTTCCCTTTTCATACCTTGTAACAGTGACCAGAGAAACTCCCTCCACAGCAATTGCAGAAGCACATCATCTTCTAGTCCTGCTGTCTCGTTTACAGATGAGGAAATTGAGGCCGAGAGGAAACGGGTTTAAACTAAGGTTTTAAAATTGTTTTTTTAAGGACTCTGAAACCCTCTGTTCAGAGGAAATCATCCAAGAAGTGTCAGACAGATCAGAGTTGACCTGGTGGGTAGCCTTGCCTCGAGCCTTGAGGGCCCCAGGGAGGTGCTGTGAGGCAGTTTTAAACTACTGGTTTCAAGTGACAGATAAGCCAAGTTCTGTTTGTGCCCCAAAGCCTGTATTAACTATATTTTATTATTTCCTGTATTCTTGATACTCTGAAATCTGGAGCTCACTGATCACGGGGACTGCCCCTCCCAGGGCTAAACTATCCAGTCCTAAATCTGCTCACCCTATGCCTGCCTCACCTGTTCCTTCCTGTGAAAACCACTGCGGTCTCCCACCTATGGCCTCCCCTCCGCTCTCTGCCTCCTAGGAGACTTGGTGCTTCCCTGTGTGCCCCACTCCCACCCCAAATTGCATGGTTTCTCCTCTTGGGAACTGTAGGTAACAAACTCTTTTCAACAGGAGCTGTCTCCTGGTCTGTTGGCCTTACCACACCTGAATAATAACAAAGCCTACATTTAAACGTTTTTAAAACAGGTCTACTCTATAACAGGCAAATATTATCCCCAGAAATCCTGGAATTAAGATTCAGAAAATTCACATTCTGAAGATGCCAGGACTCTGGGGAGAGCATGACCCAGCAAGCTGTTTGCTGGATGACTTTCAACTGCGGGTAAAGACTAAAAATGATGAGGGAGGCTTGGGGCCTGGAGCCATGGAGAAGGATCAGACACAGTAGCAAGATCCTGGCAGGAAAGTAGGAGCCCAAATGAGTGTGGGCTTCAGGAAGGGGGACAGGAAGAAAGCAGGGCCATGGCACACCCCTGGGCAGCATCTGGCAGGCTCCTGGCTGGCCTCAGCCATCCAGCTCCTCCTTGATGGTGATGCGCAGGGGGCAGATGCGTAGAGGCTTGGAGGGCTCGTCCCCCCGTATACCCCCCAGGTAGAAGTAGGGTCGCACCTCCCCAAAGCGGGCATGGAAGGTGTAGAGGTGGTTGTGGCGCTCAGCATCATAGAAGGACAGCTCGCCCTCCTCACATTCCAGCTCCACACGCAGGCGGCGTGGGACGGCGGGGACCAGAGGTGATGTGGCTGGGTCTGAGGTCACACAGTGGTCACCCTCCACCCCCTGCGTGCGGCACAGGTACCAGAAGCCAGAGCGAGTGTCCTGGTAGGAGCTGTGGGAATGGCCCTCGGCGCCAGCATCGGAGCGCATGCGTGCCACACCCACCCGCCAGCTGGGCAGCGCCCCCAGGTCCACTTCCCAGGTGTGGGAGCCGCGGGAGAAGGTGCGCGAGCCCAGCAGGCAGGGTGCGGAGGAGAAGCGCTCCGGGTTCTCCACCTGCACTAGGTAGCGGTGGTTGGTGACACTGGTGAGGTCATCGGACACGGACAGCCAGCCAGCTGCGGTGTTGGGATCAAAGCTGAAGGGCACTGAGAGTAAACGGGTTAAAGTGGGGTGAAATCAGTGAACCTCACGTCTTGTGCTTCACCTGCTGATGCCCCTATCCCCCAGACCTGCGGTGTCCCACCTGGCCCCGTCCAGAGGGGGGCTGCCTTGGGCTGAAGGGCAGTGGTTTGAAACGTGCCCCACCAGTGGAAGCCCTAACTCCCTGACATCCAGTGACCTTATATGTTTCAGATGTAGTTAGATTGGAATAGAGTGGGGCTATGACTTGTCCTTATAGAAAGAAAAGCAACAAAAAGAGGGGAGAAGGTCACACGCCCACAAAGGCGGTGCTAACAGTGCTGCAGTCCTAACCTCGTCCACAAACACCCTAAGTTAGGAAGAGATAAAGAAGGACCTTTCCCGACAGGATTCAGAGGGGTGCAAAGGGCCCTGCTGACACCTTGATGTTGGACTTCTAGCCTTGGGCAGTGTAAGAATAAGTTTCCGTCATTTTAAGGCATGCAGTTTGCAGTCTTCAGTTATGACAGCCACAGAAAGCTGTAGGGCTCCCGATACACAACTCCCCTACTGTCTTAATAAAGCACCTAACGCTCCTGGGCACTGACACTTCTTCCAGTAAAATCATGAGGTCTCAGTTTGGGTGGCTACAACAGAAGTACCACAGATGGGGAGGCCTAAACAACAGTTTATTTCTCACAGTGCCAGAGGCTGGAAGTCCAAGATCAGCATACCCCTGTGGCCAGGCCCTGGTGAGGACCCTCTTTTTGGTTTACAGATGGCCACTTTCTTGCTGTGTCCTCATAAAATGGAAAGGAAACCAGCTTTTGTGTGTCTCTTCTGTGTATGCGAGCACGAATTCCCATCAGAGGGCCCCTCTTATGACCACATCTGATCCGAATCACTTCCCAAAGGCCCTGTCTCTGAACACTATCGCTTTGAAGGTTAGGACTTCAACCTATGGGTTTGGTGTGTGTGGGGCCCACTGCACATGACATAGTGATTGTGTGGGCTGGAATCACCTTGTGAGGCAACCCGGAACTGAGGAGGTCTTTCATTACATACACAATATAGTTCTGAATAGAGAGGACAGCCAGTTTCTTTTTCTGAAGCGGTAGTCACGTGTCAGTACTCAAAGAGGAAGGGGTTTGAGCAGTGGGGCAAGGAGGGAGGAGCAGGGTGCCAGGGGCCTGTCTGAATGGCTGGGGGATGGGGTGGGGGGAGGAGATCAGTCAAGGGATGACAAGGTCTGATGAAACGGGAGGCTAGAGAAACTGAGTTAGCTGGTTTTCTATCGTATATGAAGTGTCCCCCACTGCCTGTATCACCTGTCTGCACCCCAACTCACCAGATTCAACAGATGTGACCATCTTCTTCCAGACACGGTACTGTAGGGAGTCCAGGTACTTGCAAATGTCAACGAGCATGCCAGGCTGTATGGGCTCTGGCTCCATGGTGCAGAAGAGGCTGGGAAAGGAGAATTGGGCCTAGTGGGCAGGGCCAGGGCCATGAATCCTGGGCCTAACTAGGTGAGCTGAAGTTAACAAACAATAGGACTCCTTCCCTTGTCACAGGCCTAAATTTCCCACCACCTCACCCAGGACAAACCCACACCAGGCTCTCATGGGAGATGAGCCAGGAGCCAACAGGGCGGCTCATACTGCTTCAGGATGAAGGACTCTCCCTGCCCAAGTTGCGATAAATAGAAGTAAGGGTTTCACAGACATAGTTCCCATCCTTATGAGTAGAAATCACACTTACACATCTGCTTATAGGATGTCTGAGTTGAAAGGGACCTTACATATTCTCTAGTCCAACGGTATAAAGGTGTCAATGGCTTTTGCTTGAACACCTACAGTGACAGAGAACTCACTACTTCCCAAAGCACTCTCTTCCATCTTTGTACAGCTCTGATGAAGACACAATTCTTCCTTACTCATCCCCGAGTGCAACCATCAACATAAACCAGTATATGTCCTGAGGATCTAAGAGGGAGGGAATGGCCAAGAAACAAACTTAAATGTTGGGGTGACTTACTGCAAACCATGAGCCATATGCAAGATGGCACTATCTCTCCCCACCTAGTGGTAATGTTCTACACGCACTCAGGAAAACAACCCTGTACCAGTGGGATACCTGAAAGATGGCTCTCTCTGCATGGCCAGCCCCCACCACTCCTCTGTATTACATCCTGCTGGCCTTGGAGCCACTAAAGTTTGCAACCCTGGTATTTCTGCCTGCTCTTTCCACCCCCTACATCAGCCTTGGCAACTTACCGGCGTTTTCGGCTCTTGTGTTTCTGAAAGAGAAAAGAAATCAGGCATAAACATAGACACAAAGAAAACATATACTGTAAGTTTCTGACTCACAAAGAGCCATATATTCCATGTTAAGGTGGTCATACCCCCCACCAAAATTAACCACAGATTTATTACAATTTCTATCAAAATTCCAGCAGCTTCTTTGCAGAAACTTTATGCCGATCCTAAAATTCATCTCAAAATTTAAGGGACCCAGAATAGCCAAAATAATCTCAGAAAAGAACAAAGTTGGTGGCTCACACTTCCCTATTCTAAAATGTCCTAAAAGCAACAGTAAACAGGTTGGCATGGTACTAGCATTAAGGACAGACATGTAGGTCAGTGGATGTTGAAATTCTAGAAATGAACCCTCATATTTACTGGCAATTGGTTATCTACAAGGGTGCCGGGACCATTCAATGGAAAAAGAATGGTCTGTGACAAATATTGCTGGGATAGCTGGATATCCACATGCAAAAGAATGAAGCTGGATTCCTACTTTGCACCATATCCAAAAATTAAGTAAAAAATGGTTAAAGACTTAAATGCAGAGATAAAACTATAAAACTCATGACCTTGAATTAGGCTATGATTTCTTACCAAAAGTACAGAGAAGTAACAAAAGAAAACACAGATAAGTAGTACTTCATCAAAGATTCGTGTTTCAAAGGATGTCATCAAATAACTGAAAAAATAACTCAGAATTGAAGTATTTATAAATCATATAGATAATAAAGGTCTAGTACCCACAATATATTTTTAAAAATCTTACAATTTAATCACAAAAAGATAAGCAACCCAATTTTTAAAATGGCTATGGGGCTTGAAGGTACATTTCTCCAAAGAAGATATACAAATGACCAACAACTACGTAAAAAGATGTTCAATGTCACTAGCCATCAGGGAAATGCAAATCAAAACCATAAGAGACACCACTTCACACCCGTTATAATGGTATAATCAAAAAGACAGATAAGTGTTGGTAAGAAAGAGGAAAAACTGCAACCCTCATATACTGCTAGTAGGAATGCAAAATGGTATAAGCTCTTGGAATATAGCCTGGCAGTTCCTCAGGGAACTCTGCTCTGATTAAAATCTTTTCAGCCTCTTGACCCAAGCAGAGGATGTGGTCTGTAAGCTCCTCTAGCCTAGGACCTGGCAGCTACAGAAAGACTGGGTTGCCTGGTGTGGCTGGTCTCCTGTTCCCTGCTGGTTCCTCTGGTCTCTCTCACTGAATGAAAATGGTGAGCTCCTTACCAGGAGAAAAGAAACATCATCTTCCTTCATCTCCATCTGCAGCCGCTCTATCTCATGGTTCAGAGTATCCATCTCTTCCTTGAGCTGCTTCATCTTCTCCTCTGCCAGAAGCTGCTTCTGCCTTGTCTCCTCAGCCACGGCATCTAGGATGGCCTGCTCCTCTACCCTTAGGAACTCTCGAAGCTTGTCAAACTCCTGCCGGATTCGCTTTTCCAGCCAGGACGCCTTCTCCTGCAGCAGAGAGTGGGGAAGAGGCACGGAGGATCAGGGGAGGATTGGGAGTGGAGGGAACCTCAGCTACCACCTAGCCCAGGGGCTCTCAGATTTTTAGCAAAGGCACTCTATTTTCAAAAGAAACCATTTATAGAACCCAAATGGATAAAATATAGATGCAACTTTCTTAGCACAACTTACAAGTTTAAATTTCAAACAGCATAATGATGTTGTTTTGATTAATTTTTTAAAAGTTGAAATTGTGCCCTGGCTGGCATGGCTCAGTGGATTGAGTGCTGGCCTATGAACCAAAGGGTCACCGGTTCGATTCCCAATCAGGGCACATGTCTGGGTTGCAGGCCAGGTCCTCAGCTAGGGGCGTGTAAGAGGCAACCACACATTCATGTTTCTCTCTCTCTCTCTCTCTCTTTCTCCCTCTCTCTAAATAAAATGTTTTTTAAAAAAAGTTGAAATTGCTTCTTCTCCATGACAGATCTAGTCTTGTAGCCTTCTCCACATGCAATATTCCATATCTTGTTTAAGTTGCACAATAGCAGAAGAAATCTTGAATCATGAAAAGAATCATTGCAAACAGCAACTCTTTGAAAAAAAAAAAAAAAGATCTGCCTCCCAATTGTAGTACTTCAAATGTTTGATCAAGAAGCTCATCAAAAAGAGTAGTAGTGAGGCAGGTGAAAGACAACCATACATTGATTCTCTCCCTCTCTGCCTTTCTCCCTTCCCCTCCCTCTAAAAATAATAAAATCTTTAAAAAAAAAAGAGAATTAAGACAGAATCATTAATAATATGCATATTCTTAATCATAACTATAAAAAGCTTTTAAACAGTTAAAACCACAAATGTACTCAAAGAAAAAGCAGAAAAATATTTCTCATCTTGCAATGAGAAAGATCTTTTTTACTATAATATGAAACTGAGAAGCCTCAAAAGATGAACTAACTGAATACATATAAAAATAAGTTTTGAGCCCTGGCTGGTGGCACAGTGGATAAGGCACCAGTCTGTGAACTCAAACGCCACTGGTTCAATTCCCCAGGGCACATAATGAGGTTGCAAGCCAGGTCTCCAGTTAGGTCCTTAGCTGGAGGCAGGTGAAAGGCAACCATACATTGATGCTTCTCTCTCCCTCTCTTTCTTCTCTTCCCTCTAAAAATAATAAATAAAATTATATATATATAAATAAATAAAAATAAGTTTTGTATGGCAAGAGACCACTAATAAAAGGAAACACATATTTATGGAAATGTAAAAATTGTCTATTTCATGGTAATTATTGGAAAATCTCAAAAATTTGTGCTTTAGCGATGGCAGGTTAATAATGCACATCTTTGGGTTGAAAATTCATTATATGTTTATTGCACTGACAATATGATGATAAAATGGTTCTCTGACAAAGTGAAAATGACCAAAAAACATGAAAATGATCATTGAAAAAGAAATGACAAACTAGGAAAAAACTTTCCAACATATATGTATATATAAATATATATATATAAGGACATCTTATTCTTAATATGCAAAGTGCTCTTATGAATCCACAAGTAGAAAAGATAAATGGTCCAAGAAAAAAATGAATGTGAATTATCAGTCACAGAACACAAATGGTTACTATACTTGTGAAAGGATGTACAAACTTACTAATAATATAAGAAATGCAAATGAGGAAAGACAGCAGTGTTGAAATAGCAAGCTAGAAAGACTGATAATATATAGTGGAATTACATAGAGTGAAATCTGGGAATGATTCTTATCACACAGGAAGATAAAAAAACAGAGCAGGCAGGAAAAACCAGCCAGAAGACTTAGCTCATTTAAGGGACAAAAAGAAGGCCAGTGTGGCCACAACAGTGAGTTTAGCCCAGCCTGTGAGGAGATGAAGGTGAGGTGAAGCAGGGGTTGGATGAGGGACTTGGGGGCCATGGTCAGGAGTTTGAATTATATTATGTGTGTCATGGGCACCACCAGACAGTTATAAGCAGAGAAGTGACGTGATTGGTGCATTTTCCTAAAAGAGCGGTCTACCCTGCGGAGACAGGAAGGAGGGTGGGTGAGAAAAGATGGTGACCTGGGGACAGGATTGCTGATAGAGTAGACATGGAGAATGAGAGAGAAAAAGGAATAATTGATGATTCCAGGTCATCACTGGCTTGAGCATTCAGATAGATGGAGAAGTATGCACTTAAGTTAGTCTGAAACCATAGTGCAGATGGTGAAGGTGGCTTGAAAACAATCCTCACTTGAGGATATATATTCATTGATTTTAGAAAGGGAAGAGAGAGAGAGAGAGAGAAACATCCTTCAGTTACCTCCCACACACTCTCCTCTCGGGGAATGA
Organism: Noctilio leporinus; assembly: GCA_004026585.1. Lineage (NCBI taxonomy): Eukaryota > Metazoa > Chordata > Mammalia > Chiroptera > Noctilionidae > Noctilio > Noctilio leporinus. The sequence continues at coordinate 67,934 of PVIW01002053.1, forward strand.
ACCTGTAGCCTAGGTGTGTATTCTGACTGATAAAACCCACAGAATAATGTTCCAACCAACTGAGCCACAGGCCAAGGTGCAGGTGGCTTTTTAAGCCGCTTCTGTGGCTGCTGGCATGACCATGCCCAGATATTTAAAGAGGTCCTGGCATGATAGTCACAATCAGCATCCAAGAGTATGGCTATGCTAGACCATCAGGGCTGGGGAAGGCTGACTCTCCATCAACAGCCAGGGCAACCTACTTTCACCTATCCCCTAGGTGGCCCTAGGCAGTCCCGGTCTCCCACACAGCCTGAGCACTCACCTGATTGTGCTTGATGATGGCCTGGTGGGAGTGCCGCATGGCCAAGAAGGCCTTGGCTTTCTCCTGAAGAGAGTGCTCCATGTTCCTGCACTTGGCCTGATGGAGGAACAAGAGGGAAGCGAGAAGGTAGGTTAGGGGTGGAGGCCAGATAGGGTGGACAACACATTTACAACTGAAATTCCGCTTCTATGAGGAAGTTCCACTTAATCATAATTATTGAACCCAGGCCATACACGGACTGCAGGGAACAGTAGGAAGTGCAGCCCTGACCTTGAACCTGGTGTTTACAGCATGAAGGGCCCTCAGATGTCCTCTAACCCAACCCTGTGTCCCACCCCCACCCCCGCCCCCCCTGCTACAGATAGGGAGACAGGGATGAGAGGTCTATGGGTCTAGTCTCTCTCAAGTTGGTCACAGTACAACAGAGGAGTCAAGTGTATAACTGTAAAGACAATGTGCCCACAGGCTCCCTTTTCGACTTTCTCAACAGGACTGGCCTTCAGTCACTAACCAATGATTACAGGGTTCATCCACGGGTCCTTATCTAAACTACATGTCTCCACACATTCCAATATTCTGATTTTGCTTGGATCATGTGAAATATTTTATAATCAGCAAATTCAAAAGACTTTTCTGCTTAATAGTTTTCTTTTTTTAAACTTTAACCATTGCTCTGATCTCCTTGGACTCCTTGAAGAACTGGGACTAGTTTAGGTTGAATTCCCACCTTTTGTATCCAAAGCCTAGCATTTTTCTCCCTATCCTTACCTTGTTCTTGCTATATTCTGAGAAAGCTTTTCAAGTTTTCTCTTTGGAAAAAAAACAGCAACACCCAACTCTAATAACAATAGTTGTTAGTGACTACCATTTATTGAGCATTTACTATTTGCCAAGGGGTCGCATTATTACTTTATAAATTATGTCACTTAATTACCACATTATCTCTGTTAGGTAAGTAATACTATTAGCCCATTTTACAGATGAAAACAACTGAAGCACATCAGAGGGAAGTGACTAGCCCAAGGCCACACAGCTAGTAAGTGACATAATAAGAACATGGTAGGCAGCCTCTAAGACGACCCCCCCCCCCAATCCCTCACTCCAGCTAGATAATTTTGTTGTTTTAATCTGTCCCTTACTTTATTTATAGATACTGCCATCTAGGCAATGGGATGTTGAGAAAGTGGTCCAGGGAAAGCCAGATGCCCCGGGCCAGAGGCCTCCCCATAGATACACAATACATAGGTCAACCGGGCAAGCAGGTGACCAATATGGGGGATCTCAAGGCTCCATATCCATGGCCAGGCCTTGGGCTCCCGCATCTCTAACCTGAGTGTGCCAAGCCCCAGATTTCCTTAGTTTTCTCCACACTTGTGCTTCTTAAACAGGCAAGGGCCACACCCGGATGGCAGAACGCGTGCAGGGCCTGTGAAGTGGGTGGGGCTGTCTGGAGAACATCGCGTAATCCCAGTTCACACACCTCCCTGTACCTTCTCCCTTCCCCCACCCCCGACCCCCTGGGCTGGCTTTGATGACAATGGCAACCCTTCGGTTACCCGAGTCATCCAGGTGGGGGCCCTGAGGCGGCACCGGCAAGCCGGCAGCAGACAGAGGGGCGGGACTGGGCACACTCGGCTCTGGCAGGCTAGCGGGGCAGGAGAGGGGGCTCGGGGCGCTGCGTTCCAGTGCTGGCTCGACACCACGTGAGCGCTGGACCACCTCCCTCCCACAGCCGCGCTTACCCGAAAGTCCTGGGCGGTGTTCTTCACTGTCTGCACGCGGTGTCCCTGGTGCCGGGGGTCGGTCTGGCACGAGCAGCACATTAGCTCCTTGTCATCGATGCAGAATAGGATGAACTGGCCGCGGTGCACGCGGCAGACGCGGGGAAAGCGGTGGCCCTTCCAGCGCACGCCCTCGGCCTCCTCGCGCTGCAGCTTCTCCACCAGGTTGTTGAGGGTGTGGTTGGAGCGCAGGTCGGCGGAGGCCGCGCGGTCCTTGCACACCGGGCAGGTGGGCGCCACCTGCGCCTCCCAGCAGCTGGTCACGCACTCGCGGCAGAAGTTGTGGCCGCAGCGCAGAGTCACGGCATCGCGGAAGGGGTCATAGCAGACCGCGCAGAGCAGCTCCTCCTTAAAGGAGCGGAAAGGGCCCGGGGACACTGCGGGGCCCGGCTCCATGGCACCGTCAGCTCTCAACTTTCGCTCCTGCCGCTCGCTTGCAGCCACCTCACGGCTCCAGGGACCCCCGAGTGAGCTGCACTCGCCCCTTTCCCTCAGAACGCTGAACGACAGCAGCACCAGCCAATAGTGTAGGGCAAGCTTAGAGGCTCCGCCCACTTCCGGTCTGCGCGGAAATCCCCGGAAGTGCGAGGCTGGGCTGCTTGTCTCTATTGTCCCTGCCCACCTGGAGGGGGCTTTCGGGTGTAGTGAGGAAGACTCTACATTTGAACTGTAGGGCTTCCGTGTCACTGGAAAGCTACTTCCTATTTGAAATGGCAAATGAAAACTAGGAGCCCCTTTCATAACCACTCCCCAAAGTGTCAGGCCCACGATTTAGGAAAAGCGAGACCCCTCCATCTCTTGGATCTAAAGTAGAATCTGGGTCTTAAAGCGCAGTTGTGTTTTCACCACTTAGGATTTATAGTGCCCTTTCAAAGATCTGTGGCCACTCTTGCATTGGTTGTTTACTTAATTTTGGCCTGTCTTATTACTCCCTAGTGTTAAGGAGGAAACAGGTGAAGGAAGACCGGATTCTTGTTCCCTGATTGGATCAGTGGGCAAGACACAATCTTTCATAATTTATGTCTTCTTGTGTAAAGGGATACTACTATCTCTTCTCTCCGTGAGACGTGAGGATTAGAGCGAAATAAGTATGAAAAGTGCTCATGACATTTGGCAAGTCCTCATTAAAACAGGGAGTAAGGACTTCCGCCAGGTTAGAGCACTAGGGAACTAGAATCCAGCTTGGTATAGCAGGCCCGAACCTCTCCATTCCCCGTTCCTGCCTCAGTTTGATCACTTGACAGCCTTCAAATGTAGGTTTCTTTTCCATTGATACACTTTCATTCCTGATTACTGTTGGAAGACGACGTCCACATGCCTCAGGTTTCTGTATGGAGCTGAGACATTGACTGCCTTTTTTGGCTGTCTTTCCAAGGGTGTTTCTATGGTAAACAGCCTTGGAAAACAGAAATCATGTCTTTCTCCAGAAAAAAGACTGGCGATCTTCTCTCCATTATGAAATATTCGGGTTCCCTCAGCTTCAGGTCTTTTAACACATCGTTGACTGGTCACGAAAAAACTCGTGTTTTCCAGCCCAAACATTTTGGACCAATAACTTGTGCTGGCACTTGCATTAGATTTTGCCATAAAATTGCCAGTCAACAATGTGTTAATCTATTCGGTAGTGCAGTCCCCTGTGGCCTTCATCACATGGGTTTGTGGAAACTAAGGCTCAGGAAACTGGCCCAAGTGATAATCTAACTACTGCTATTGCTGTTAGTAATAAGCTGTCCTTTATCTCCGGCCTTGGAGTCTCATCTACTCATGAAAATGGGAAGCTAACTTGTTAGTTTGCAAAGTAGACTAAAATTTCCCACCTTTTATAGTTATTGACAATTTCTTTCCGAACTTTTCCTCAGAGTCATCCTTTCCCCACAAAGCCAAAGGATGAATACCACTGATTCTTACTGCCTTCTGCAGTGTTTCTCATACATGATTCATGGTCCTCCTATCTGGAGTGTAACCACGGGGCTCCCTGGAGATTCCATATGAATTTTAGGATGGATTTCCCAACCCCTTTTTATGCATGAAATACTGTTGGGGTTGCATTAAATTTGTAGATCACTTTGGGTAGTGATACCCAAACAATATCGTCTTAACAATACTGTCTTCTAATTCATGGACACAGGGTATCTTTCCATTTATTTGCACCCTATTATTTCAGCAATGTTTTATAGTTTTCAGTCTACAAGTCTTCTACCTCCTTGGCTAAGTTCATTACTAACTATTTTATTCTTTTTGATACTACTGTAAATGGAATTCTTTTCTTAATTTTCTTTTTGGGTAGTCATTATCTGCCTTTTCTTAAAGAGAGAAGAGAAAAAGACAAGAAGAGAAGAAGAAAGAAAAGAAAGACCTGGTCATATTGTTGCATTAAGCTTCCTCTCCTGCATGGTAGTAGACTATTGAGCTGAAGAGCAGTTGCTTCCTGTAGGAGGGATGTATGTTTTCTAGTCCTTGTACAGCCAGCCTTCCTCACATTTCCTGTTTTGAACCCCTTGTTTGGATGTCCCCAGGGCGAGTCACACACTGCTGTGATTCATTGCAAAGAGGCTAGGGTGGTAAAATACTCTGGTACAGACAGGCAACTTAGCATCTTGAAGAAAGTGAAATCTAAGCTGATTTCCCATGTTCCTGAAATTTATCTCTAAGCACCCAATTATTTTATTGTGAACATCTGAATGAAACCTTTCCTGAAATATGGTGAGTGCTTTTTTTTCTTTTAAAATATAGAATGCAGAACAGCTAAGCTTTTCTCATGATGTCCAAAATAGACAATTATTATTCTGTTGCGCTGAGTAATAAATGGGGTACCCTCAGTAGATAACGAAGCATGGAGGGTTGTGAGTCCTGTAATGGCCCCAGATGCTTGTGATTTGAGGGTTCTTGCATTTGCTTGGTATTTTTGGTTTCTTTTTAAGAGAGTCCTCTTGCTACTCACAATGATGCCTGTAGCAATCCGCTTTCAATTCTAGTTGATGCTTCCAGCCTATGTGGGCTGGGAGCAGATAGCCACATGTGTTAGAATTGCACAGATAAACAATGGCAAGAAAAGGTCCACACAGTCACTCCATTGCTTTAGAGCTTAGCCACAGGCTGCAGGAACCCAGGGAGCTCATTTACAGGTGGGACTAAGGGATTGAGAGCCAAGAAGGCCCTGGTCACAGCAGTCGTGGAGCTGACTCGGAAGGGGCAGCTGCCACTTCCTCAAAGGCGTTCCACAGGCCTGTGCCGCAGACTTGGCAGCAGTGCCCAGGCTGTGGAAACCGCTTGGCTTCAGGGGCACTGTGGTGCTGGTCATGGAAAAATAAAAATGTCCTTTTGCCTCCTCCATCTGTCCTTCCTCTTGAGTACCCAAATTGATTTCTCAAAGCATTTTTATAGTTTAATTTTTCCCAAGAAAATTCACTTTGGACTATGCCTAGGAATTACTATTTTTTCTCTCTGTGGAAAGATTTTTATTTGTTGTAACTTTTTTTCACTATGAACATTTTCAAAGACAATATTGGAGAGAATGGTATAATTAACCTCTATATACCTATCACTCTGCTTACGCCAGTTATCAACTTCGCCGGTTTTGTTTCAGCTCCTCCCTCCACATGGGGTGGGGGCTGTGGAATCTTTTAAAATAATGATTATTTTTATTTCAGGGACACATTTTTTACAATAAAATTACAATAGGATATAGTACCTTCCATTGATTGTCAGCCATAAGCCACAGCACTAGCAAGGAAATTTGTAAGTATTATAAATACTCAAAATAAAATAGGCTAAATGGTGGTATATTAGGATGCATGCAGTCTAGGCTATGGTAACAGAAAAGCCCCAAATGCAATAGCCTGAATTAGAGTTTCTTTCTCATGTAAAAGCCCACCTAGGTCGACTCTTTCAAGGACTAGCACGGGTGGCTTGATGGCAATAGAAACCCAGGCCTTATCTCCCACAGTGTTCAGCTATTCTCTGCACCACAGGTCAAGATGGCTGCTCTGCGTTTCATCATCAGGTGGAATGGAAAAGGGAATAGTGGAGGGTATGCCCATTCCCTTCAAGAGCAAGATCCTGAAGTTGCGGCAGTAGCTTCTCATCAACCATTGCCAGGACATTAATCGCATCATTACACCCGAAAGGAACACTGGGAAATGTAGTCTTTATTTTGGGAAGCCTAAGGCTAACAAAAACAAACAAACAAAAACAAACAAACAAACAAAAACAGGGATTCTATTTTAACGGAAGAAAAGGAGACAACCAGGAGTGCTCTCATGGATGGAAGAAACGGTTCTTTTGAAGTCAAGGGCATGGCTTTGAATTCTTTATTTTGGCTTCAATTGCGGTCCATTTAGTAAACCTAGTGGTAACTGATTAATTTAGAGATAGATGTCCTTTGGTGATGAAGGACTTCAGTTATTTAGCTCAGTGCCCATGAGATTGATTTTTCTTGTCCCTTTTCTTCTTCTTCTTTTTTTTTCCTCCTTTTTAAAAAAGGTTATTTTAAAATTCATTATTTTCAGAGAGAAGGGCAGGGAGGTAAGAAGAAAGGGAGAGAAGCATCAATGTATGGTTGCCTTTCACCTGCCTCCAGCTATGGACCTGGCTGGAAACCTAGCTTGCAACCTGGTTATGTGCCCTGGCTGGGGAATCAAACCAGCCAGCCACCTTTGGGTTTGCAGGCTGACACTCTTGTCCCTTTTCTGTGTTTAGGAATGCTTATCACCATACTATTCTTTAAAAATAAAATTTATTTTAATAACTTTAGTAAATTTACATTATGCCATTTAATTCCATTATCAAAAATGGAAAAACCCCAATTATATGTCATCACAGCCTTGCCAATGATGGTTTTAGATTCAGCTCTACTCTTTAACATCTGGGCACTATAGACAAATTATTTACCTTCTTCAAGCCTTCCTTTTTCTTACTACAAAATAGGAAAACTATCAACCTCAGTAGGGAAGCTTAATTAGATGATGGATTAAAGTTCTTGAGTCAGTGAACACAATAAATTATATCTATGTAACATATATATATGTAGTATCTCCTTACTAATCCTATCGTATTTAATTCTTATTATTTCTAAAAATAACAATTACAGCATTTTCATACCCACCACTTAATTTGGGCATCACAGTACCCTGTGAAACACAGAGCAGCTAATACTTACGCTTCTACTCTTCTGGCTTAGGAAATACAAACTCTGAGAGATGGATTTGCTTGCCCAAAGTCACATCTTCTCTCTTAACTGGATTCTTCTAGTGAGTTTAAACCTGCTCCACTAGCTACTATGTTAAATGACAAAACAGCCCTCTTCTGAACCCACAACTCCCTTTACCACTACCTATCTCTTAATTCCCCTTTCAACTAAGCTTTTCAACAGTTATTGGCACATGTTGTCCCGCTGTTGTCTCTTCTAGTTTACTAGTCCCTTTTGACTTAAGCCTTTTTACTAAATTTGCTTCTGGCAAGTCTGACCTTAAGGTCTCCGCCTCCTCTTACTCCCACCCCAGATAATCTTATTCATTCCTGTGGTTTCAGATACCATCCTGGAAGTTTGTCACCAGATAAGACCACTTTTCTGAACTCCAGTCCCAATTACTCTTAGGATGAGAGTGGAGGACAGGTTAGGAGAACCTTTTTCACAATAATCTGGTTGTTAGAGACCCTGAACCAGAAAGGCAATAAAAAGGGTTGCCAGGATTTGGAGATGGAACAGCTATGGGGTAATGAAGAAGGAGGGATAGTCAAAGGTGGCTGTAAGATTTCACACTCATGGGGAAGACTGGAAGGGAATCTAGCAATATTATGCACAGTTGAAGTTGAAGGCCTGAATCTGGGGTAAAGGTGGAATACTTAAATGGAAAAGTCAGTCTTTTTATTCCTTACGGTTTTCTCTGTCTGCTGAAGCACCCACACGTATTTTTTCCCCATGTCCAGCTAGGGCCTCCACAGTAGCACTGTCTCTGTGACACAGACAGCAGTAGACTAAAGGAAAAGTAGTTCTGCTTCTCCGCTGGGGTAGGTCACTATCCCAACCCACAATGAGCCATTGATAGAAAAATTTTAAAGTAGGTACATGGAATTTTAGGCTTCTATAAGTGTTTCTGACAGTTTTTTTTTAAAAATAAAGGGCAGGTAACAAGCAGACATATGTGATGCACTAACTAACTAGCTCCTACACTGGGCAAGAAAGACGTAGGGAGACCTGAAGGCAGAGTTGACTATCTGAGGGAGTTTTTCAAGGCTTATTTAATAGCTATAACCTATGATTTTACTATTCTAGGAGCTAAGTTTTGGATCTTCAAAAAAATTGCTGAAGAATTTAACAACCTCTGAAAATTTTGAATATCTGAAAATTTTTCTTTCTGGAATCAGAGCTTAATAAAGTTGTAATTTATGTATCTTGTCACATGGGGGCAGTATACACATTCACCTTTTCTTAAACCAGTGTGGCTTCATTGTGCACTTAGTTCCACCATCACCACCCTGGCCGGGACCCTCTGCAATTCACGCTGGTGTCTAACCTTCACACAACTAGAACTTCATCACCTCCACGCACAAGAATACAGAGGGGCCACCCATTTTCTGAAGCCATCAGACAATTTTCTTGCAGTGTGGTCAGTTAGCTATCTGCCCCTCCCACACTTTCCCGGATCATTCCAGTGTGCTATGTATGACTTGCCATACCTCACCAAGCCCTATCCAAGATCTTGCTGGGCACCCACTTGGCCACCTTCTGAGTGCTGTGCAATCACCAGCATTACCTCCAAGATCCCAAGATTGGGAACATAATGGATAGGTGAAAAAGGGTCCCTGTGGCTATGAGTTCCAATCGGGTGGTTTGTAAGTTACCTTCCTGGGGCAGGTGGGGCCCAGGTTCATTGACTCTGATTTTCAGTAGACCTGGAGTGGCATCAGGTACCCGCATTTTATTATTTTAATTTAATTTAATTTATTAAAAATTGTTTATTGATTTTTAGACAGTGAAGAAGGGAGGGAGAAAGAGAGGGACATAATATCAGTGTGTGGTTGTCCCAACAGGGGACTTGGCCTGCAACCCAGGCCTATGCTCTGACTGGGAATTGAACTGGGAACCCTTTCGTTTGTAGGCTGGCGCTCAATCTACTGAGCCATACCAATCAGGGCAGGTACCTGCATTTCTTTTCTTTAAAGATCATTTATTATTTTTCAGAGAGAGGGGAAGGGAGAGAGGCAGAGAGGGATAGAAACATCAATGTATGGTTGCCTTTCACCTGCCTCCAGCTACGGACCTGGCTGGAGACCTGGCTTGCAACCTGCTTATATGCCCTGGCTGAGAATCGGACGAGTGACCTTTGGGTTTGCAGGCCGGCACCTCATTGACTGTGCCACCAGCCAGGGTGGTACCTGCATTTTAAAAGCTACAGGTAGTAAGTCCACTGATTGTACTTTGAGAAACACTGACTTTCTGATTTGGTGGCTAGATGTGTTAACTTAGCTAAGTCTCCATTTTCTTTGCAGAAATTGGGGAGAATTAAATACAATCATGTAAACTGGCTGCTTCCTTAGCACTGTGGCTGGCATTTAGACACACTCACAACATGCTGGCATTTCCTGTGGTCCTCCTGGGGCAGCTGGCCTGCTGAATTTGGGGATGGAGGTCAGGGTGTGTCGCGGGTGCTGGGCTGTCACAGGTGGTTACACATCTCCAGGAGCTGCCATCCTCAGGGCCAACCTTTTGAAGAACGTCCACCAGAATTGTACAAGACCCCAATCCAGGACACAGGATGAGGAAATTTGGGGTGGGGACCCTAGAGAGGAACTTGAAGGATGTGGGTGACACTGAAGACACACCAACTTTTTGACCTTAAGTCCAGTTCACCTCTTTCTACTCAGGACAAACTCTGGAATCATTCTAGCGATCGGAGGAAAGGTAACTAAGTGCCCTTAAGTGACTGCCTTGAATCTTACTGCCCGACTAGCCTGACTGGAGAGGCGAAGCAGCCTCTTTACTCAGGCAATGAAATGGGAAAGGCTGTTAGTTTCTATGATTATTCTATTGCTGCCCTCTGGTCCTGCCCTCTTAAGGTTGTAGGGATCTAACCTGAGTTCTGCCAAAGCCCCTGGTGATATTCAGCTGATTTTTTGGTGCCTTGAGAAAGGGCTGGCACTTAAGGGCCTGGACAAAGAGGGAGGGACACAGGTGCTGAAGTATGGAAGGCTCAGTCTCTGGCTCTGAAATATACCTGGAGGCTAGAGAGGAAACAGCAACCTCTAAATGTAGCCTCTAAAAGTCTGCTAATGGAGTGTAAGGAAGAGGGAAGAGTGGCAGAGGTTGTGGGCAGTGCCCCAGAGGGCCCATAGCGGAAGACCCCGTTGAGGTGGGTGAGCACGTGCAGCTCAGGCGAAGAAGGCGGCGTCTATTTCAGAGTTTATGGTAAGAGGCTGGAGCAGGCAAGCGCCCGGCACCATAGACAACACACCCCACCCTTTAAGGAAGTGGGGAGGAGAGCAACAGGGGTGTGGTTAACTAGGAGGAGGAGAGTGGAAAACACAAACCTCTTGATCAGAGGAGGCCTCCGGAGCCTCTTACCTGCCACAACCCTGATCAACTCACCTGGACCTTCTTGCCCCAACTTACCTGGCCCCACAGAGAGCCACCGCTGGAGTGCAGTCGGCGCTTCCTTCCGTGTGAGTTCCCTGTCGCGATCTGTCCGGGCTGAGCACCAGCCAGAAGTTGGACGGGGTGGAGGTGGGTGCTTTGGAGCTGTGGGTACCTGGACAGGACCGAGTTCCTGGTATAGCAGCCTTGGACCCAGCAGGCGGAGCTGCGGGTACACTGTCCTCAGGGCTCGCTGATCTTCCGCTGTGGGAGAGGGAGTTTATTTTGGAGTTAATTTTAAACTAAAGGGTGTTTCTCCCTCATAATCCTCTTAATTCACTCAGTGGGGGAGCCTGGGGGCCGTGATAAGAAGGCACAGAAAGGCCACCTGCCTCTAAAGGTCAGATCAGAGAGCATCACGCTTTTGGGGATCCTGCCTTTGAGCAGGTTTCTGTGCCCTGCTCTGCCCGTCTCCCCCCTTCATACTCCCAACCGGCTTAGGTTCCCACGTGTACCTTACTGTGCCTGCATCCACTTCTTGCCCCCTGAGAGAGCATCTTCTGACTTAAGCCCACCCTGGAAGCAAGCAGGAGTCTGCAAGACGGAAGAGGCAGAGCTGTGTGTGTGTGTGTGTGTGTGTGTGTGTGTGTGTGTGTGTATTTTGTGGAAGCTAAAGTTAACACTTGCCACCACACTGATTCTTTGTGAAACTATCTTCTGAATGCTGCTAAGGGGTTAAATTCTGTGCTGCCTTCCCTTGTCAGGCTGTGCGTGGGCAAAGCCTTGGGTGGGTGAACAGGGAACATATGGGTGATGTTCTGAACCCACCGAGCCCCACCACCTGCCCTAAACCTCAGCCATCTGACACTGGCATCCCCCCATACCCCAAACTTGGAGCTCGATTCAAAGGGGTCAGGGGGAGAAGGAGAGCACAAGTTTGGGCAGAGGGGGCATTCAAAGGGGGTTTGTAACTCGGAGGAGGAAGCTTTCCACTGAGCTGTAGCAGGACTGGAGCTGAAATGGGCAGTTGGTTGGCATGGTTAGCTAGGGGACATGAGGCCTCTCTGTGTCACAGTGCCTGTTCCCTCCTCACCTGAGTCCAGGCCAAGAAATGCTGCTGTGGACCTAAGTCCAGCCTTTCACAACTCCTCTAGGGGGAGGGAGAAGAGGAGGCAGAGATGAAAAAGTAAGTCGATATGGAAGGGGGGAAGGAAAAGTCATATTTAAGAGATTCAGCTCTGGCAAGAAGTTCTGCCTAAATTCACTCACTCATTCATTCATTCATTCATTCATTCATTCATTCATTGGATAAGTATTTACTGACTTCCTCCATGTAGCCAGGTTGCGGGTGGGAAGACAATATTGTGATTAACTCAGTCCCTGCTCTCCAGAGCAATGTGGTGAATGCTGGGGACCTGGATAGGAAGGACCAGGGTGCTAATTAAACATATGTGGAGGGTTGTGAGAGGGTCAGGGGTGCACCCTGGAAGGCTTCCTGGCAGAAGCGACATGGCTCAATGGGAATTAGCCAGGGAGGGAAAACGGGGGAAGGATAGGCACAGAGCACAGCAAGTGCCAAGGCAGTAGGCCAGAAGCAGCATGACACATCCAAGGAAACTGAAAGTAGCTCAGAGTGTTCAGCGCACTGGGAGTGCAGGGGCGAGGTGAAGCAGGAGAGGTAAGTGGAGACAGCTCCAGAACAGCCTGCTCAGGCTGCCATGGCAACTCGGGTTGGAGCAACACTTGGGACCTGGAGCCAGGCCTGAGACGTCCCAGCATGCCTCCCCCTCTAGGGTTGGGATTGCCAGATTTAGCAAATAAAAGTACAGGACACTCAGATTTGAGTTTCAGGTAAGCAATGAACATTTTTTTCCCCCCAAAGATGTTATTCATTATTTTCAGAGAGAAGGGCAGGGAGGGAGGAAGGAAGGGAGAGAAGCAACAATGTATGGTTGCCTTTCACCTGCCTCCAGCTACAGACCTGGCTGGAGACCTGGCTTGCAACCTGGTTACGTGCCCTGGCTGGGGAATCGAACCAGTGACCTTTGGGATCGCAGGCCGGTGCAAATCCACTGAACCACACCAGCCAGGGCCATTTTTCAACGTTAAGTATGTCCCATGCAATATTTGGGATAGGTTTATATTTAGAAATCATTCATTGTTTATCTGAGTGCAAAATGAACTGGGTGACTGATATTTGAGCAGGCAACAGTTTTCTAGAAGAAAGCTGAGGGTGCTACTGTGATGGGCAGTGAAGGGTGGGTAGCACCCATGGTCTAGATGAACAGTTTCGGACAGACTTATCTAATCAGTTTCCCTGGATTCCAGTCTAGGGCTTCTTCGCTGACTGACAAGGTGATTTCTTCAAAACACAAACAAACAAAAAATAGTATTAATTCCTTGGTCAACTTGTTAACCTCCACAATTGAAGGAGGATGGTACCTCAGGAAGAAACTGGGATTTGGGTTGAACCTGGGCTCAAATCCCAGCCTGGCCATTGGCCTACTGCAGGCCTCACAAAAACCACTTAGCTTCTCTAAGCCCAGAATCTCTTCTCTGAAATGAGGACAAGAATCTCTGCCGGAGGTGTCGGAAGGATCAGTGATAATGTATGTAGCTTGCCTAGTGAGTGCAGAAGAAAAAGTAGATATTAATTTCTGTAACTCCTGGCAGCCACCAAAGTAGCTACCACGAAGTGCTTGGGGTTCATTTATTTCCACTTATATATTGAAGGAGCACTCAGAGGTCCCAGGAGGAATACGTGGCAGGGGCTGGGGGGGGTCTTGTTTCTAGTGAGAGAGCAGATTAGCTCCTGTGCAGAGTGTCTGAATTGCTTTTTCAGCTTTGCTATTCTCTTACCATGGGACCAGTTTCACGGGGAGGAGATATGCAGTCCTCCTGCTGGAGGGCAATGGGTGCAGGAGAGAGGGAGTAGTTCAGGGCTGAACTAACTGGAGGGAAATGTGAATGAATGAATGGAACGAGAGAACCCACAGAAAATACCCAGGACAGTGCCTGGCACAGACAAGTACACCTTAAAATTTGGCTGTCATTCTTTTTTTTTGTTTTTTTGTTTTTTTTTAATTTTTTTATTAATGTATGGTTGCCTTTCACCTGCCTCCAGCTATAGACCTGGCTGGAGACCTGGCTGGTTATGTGCCCTGGCTGGGAATCGAACCAGCAACCTTTGGATTCGCAGGCCAGCACCTTATCCACTGTGCTACCAGCCAGGGCCTGTTCATTTTTATAACGAGTACCTTATTAGAAAAATAGAGCTCAGGGGTAGCTGAAGTAAGAGTGCCTTGTGAACCATGGTTTTAACGGGGAGCGTTTGTGAAAGCAAATTAGGGGCTGCCTTAAAGGGAACAGGCAGGGAGTTAAGAATTTGGTAAAAGAAAGAGGAAATGGAAAGTGTGTTTCTCTTTTGGGAACTGCTTTGTTACAATGGTCCTTCTTTCCAGTGGCTAAATCTTCCCATCCCCTTGCCCAGCGATAAGCACTTGGTTGCCAGTTCTTTACAGCAGCATTTGCCAGACACTGTTCATGAAAGCTCTGTGCCATGAGGTCGTTACAGGCCTTCCACTGATGAAACGTTCAGGTGAGCCCTCTCAGAGATTTGTCCCTCATGCTTGCACTGTCTAGGTTATGGAAGTCCTGCAGAAAAAGGTGCCTGCATCACTAGGCTTACTGACATTCCCAAGTCTGACTATACAACCCTGCAGGGGCGTGGGGTGGGGACACCTATTACCACATTAAGGACAACGATGTTCCACATATGGTGACTATTGATGCAGCTCTGGAACCAAGATGGTCTTTCAGGGGTCATGATTCTTCCCATACCTCTAGCCAGCATGGACCTAGACTCAGCAGTGTCCAATTTACAGAAGACCCTGAGAGACTGAGCCTCTGAGTGCCCCGGGCCCAGCCTCACACACCTCCCGCAAATGCACACTCCTACCCGTCAGCCTTCATCTTCCTGCTGCAACTTACTCACCTTGCAGCAAGTAATTGTTCAGAAGACCCTGGGAGAAGTATGACCCTTAGCCTGTCATCCTCCATGGTGATGGCAATAGCTCCGGAATACTGCTAAGACAAGGACCATTGATGGGGAGGTAGGGGGAGAGAAGAGGCATACTTGGGGGGGGGGCCCCAAGTCATAGGTCTTCTGGCCCCTGCTCAGGAGTTATGGGCTGATGAACAGTGCTCCCAGGTGACCACACAGGGGTGGCTGGAGCACAGTTACACAACTGCTGGAGTGCTCGGGGCTGGAAGTATGGAAATTAAGAGAAGTTCCTGTTGGCTTGGTGACAGAGAGTTTCTCCTAGACTCTGTTTCAGTCTCGGCAACCTCTCTGCAACACGAACATGGTTGATGGTCCAGCAGTCGTGTGTCCACACTTGGTCAGTCATCTGGGTTTCAACTCCAGCTCTGGACTCAATGTGCGATCTTACGCGAGGCACTGAGTCCTGTCTTCCTCATCTGCAAGGCGGAGATGATAACAGGGCCTTGTGCGAGGAGGGAGTGCGATTGTACACCAAGAGTCAAATTCAAAATATTAGCAGCTTCGAAAGCATGAGCAGGCATCTAACAGAACTGATGCTGGCTGTTGCTCTGAGCAGGATCAGTGACATCTCCTGGGGTGGGGCCAGCAGGGGGTGGAGGAGTCAGGCAGCCAGGAGACTGGTGTGGCAGACATTTACCAACCCCTATAGATTATTTCAATGTTTTAACACCCTAGATGGCCACATGAACCAGCTTAATAATAGCCTAGTCCACCCGTAAAACATTCAGTCCTCTAACAGCAGCACACAGTAGGCATTCATTCTATTTTAAACTTACGGTCAATCTGAGCTGATGGAGAAGCACTATTTTTTCCTCCTGAGGAAAAAGGCCAGCTTCTGAGGAGCAGGCTTCTCATGAGTGCTGTCTCATGGACATGCATCACACAGACAATAGTATTTGCTCCTTGCTCCCCTGCCCTGCCCCTCAGTTCACTGTGTTTGGTGAACAGCCAGGCCTAACCTGCTGCCCACCCGACATAGGAGTCCAAACGGTCATAAGGTGCTGGGAGAGCTGATGCGCAGGAGGAAAGGGTGGCTTTGCTTTCTTGCGATCTCAGCAGAGTTGAGCTGTGCGAGGGGGAGGTGGGTGGGGGGGGGCGGGGAAGAGGGCAGATTTTTGAGTCACTCTGCTGTTTCTCAAGGCATAAATTATTACTCACGATGACAGATTAAGAGAGTGAACTGGAAACTGCATGTTCCCATGCGTGTTTTACCTAGACATGTGGTTAGAGAGATAGGATTGCAGGGTTTTGCCTTCAAGGACCCTTCAAGTATGCTATGGGTGGGCTGCAGGGACACTCCTCTGGTTTTCCAGGCCTCCCCCCGGCTCTTACTTTTTCCCAGCACTGAGGCTCCTGCTGCTCTTACAAGGCAGCCGGGCAATATGATTAGAACTAAGATCAATGAGGGCCAATTCCCATGGAACGGTGAGCCTTCCCTTTTTCTGCCTTAGCTACAGTTCACTAACATTTTCCTCCTCTCCAGTCCCCTGCTTCCCTTTTATGTTCTGAAATCCACCTACACAGAACTTGGTGACATCACTCACTGGAGAGGGGGACTCAGAGGAATGCACCTTGCCCAGTAGTTAGAATTCGGGGCTGGCTTTAGTTCTTGCCCCGTGGGCTGGTCTCCCTTTCAATCTGGGCAGTTCTCCCAACAACTCTAGAGAGCACCCGGACTGTAATCCCCCTTTCTCCAACCTCTTCTTTCATGGAGAGTCTTCCACATAATGCTTGGACTCCCCCAGCTGATGTGATTTTAGTGTGACACAGGAGGGCCCAGGGGCTCCTTAAAGCCCTGCTAGTGATTCTGCCCTGAGTTTGGGCTTTGCTCTTCTGGGGGGTGGGGGTGGGTGTCCTGTATCTGTCCTTAATGAGTTTACAATCTGGTAGGGGAGATAAAGATAAATAACTTAGACAAGAGGGAGACTTATGGTGCCATGAAAGAGGTAATGATAAAATGCCATTGAGGTTAGAGGATGGAGAGATTACTTCTGTCTGGGGAATCTAGGAGTGCTTCCTGGAGGAAGTGGCATTTTTGGAAAAGTTCTGAAAGGATGGGTAGGGGATGGCCATAGAAACTTGGGATGGTGGTTGTGGTCCAGGAAAAGTGTAAATAAAAGCAGAGGAGTGGGAAGTCAGGGTTCCAATGACTCATTTTGGGTGGAGCCAAGGGTACTAAAGGACAATAAAGATAAGGTATAGGCTTAAGGGCAGAAAGTCAGATAAAGCTTGGCCTTGGCAGCTAAAGAGTTTAGACACTATTCTGGAGGCTGTAGGGAGCTGTTGAACTTCACTCTGAAGGCTTTAGGGAACCATTGAGAGAATGTCTTTGGTGAAGGGATATTGATCAGATTTGGGCAGCACTGTGTAAAGTAGATCAGAGAGAAGAGGCTTGCAGGGGATTGTTACAAATAGTTTAGCTCTTAGGAGTCTGGGTATGTTGTGTAATTCAGGATGATTTGTGGTCCTAGAGAGGATCTGCTGGTCACTTGGGGCTTCTACATTCTCTGAGTTGAAACTAGTCCTCAGATGAATGTAAAAGATTCTTAAATGTAGAATTTATGAGAGCATCACATTGTTTAGGTTCTAGGCTACCACTCTAATCTTCTTTCGTGGTCTTGATTCCAGATAAGCAGGTCCTTTCCCTTGGACCCCATCTTGGCTCTGTACATACTCAGTGTCAGCCCATCTGGATGGTAATGGCAGCATCAAGTCAGAGGACTCCTGGGCTCCGTCTCTAGCTTGGCCCTCCTCCCCTGCTTCAGCCCTCCAAGTGCAGGAGTCTGTAAGAATGCCACTCAAGCAACTCATCTAAAATGCAGCATGTGGGAAACTAAATTCATCATTTTTTCACACCAAGCCGTCTTTTCCCTCTGGCATCCTTCCTGCCACTGATGCCTCTGTCATTCTCTTAGGTACTCAGGTCAAAATCCTTGGAGTTATCTTCCCTTTCTCCTGTTTGCCTTTCTCTGCTCATATCTTCCCTGTCACTACAGCTTCTATATGCCTCTCATTCCTTTCTTCCCTTTTCCTTGGTCAGCTCCGCTTTAGCCTAGCCTGTTACCTAATATCACCCAACATTACCTAAGAGCCTCTGCCCTTTCTTGCTCTAGCTCCCACAGTGCTTCTAGGCAAATCCAGATTCTTTAAATTTACTACGCAGGGCCCTCCATGATGCGACCTTGTCCACCCTGCCCACCTAACTCCTCCCCACACTGTCCTCATCTGCTCACTGGTCCCCATCAAATCTTTGCTCAAGCCCTGTATCCTGCTTGGAACGCCTGCCCCAGCCTGTCTGCCTTGGCTCAGCTCCTAATCTGGGAAATTTGTGTCTCTTCTGCAGCCTCTGGGCTCGGGCTTTGGGGTGTGAAATTCCTCCGGGAAAGGAGATGTTTTTCCCTTGACTCTCCTTCCAAACTCCCTCAAATTCCAAGAATAGGAGTTCCATTTCCCCCCATCTCTACACACTCATGTCTGGCTCACCTGGGCAGATGTGATCTTCATCATTCCATGTGGTGTGTACCAGCCAGTTGCAACAGCACAAGGACTGTGTCCTCCCTAGAGGTCAGGATGCTGCATTCCTTGCCTCTCTGGAATGTGATGGTTTTCTAGAGCCCAGAGAGAGGGAGTCAGTGTTTAGAGCAGGAGCTCAGGGGTCCCTCTGCTAAACTCTGTGTCTCTTTAATTCATCACATCCTTGCCTTTCCATTTTCCCTCATCCTCCAGTTTATGGGGCCTGTCTAGGCCAGGCTAAGTGAAAAAACAAAGGCAGGGAGTAGGGAAAAAGATAGGGCACCTTTGTAGAGGGTGAAATTGCTGTAGGGATACCAGAGGGAGATTTGCCAGGCAGAAGTCGGTAGTTTTAGTAAGCTGGACTTTGACCTGTCTGGGCAGGCACAGGGCTTGCCATGATAATTGTACTTGGAGCTTTCTGGGTTTTGCATTCTGAAGATCTGAAAATACTTGGTCCGCACAGATTCCTTCATCTTCAGAGGGTGGCCCTCTGTTGTCCCTAGAGTGCCTCTAAGCCGTCTCCCTCTTTGTTTATTCTCTGAGTAGAAAAGCCCTTCCTACACCTGTTGAACAAACACTTAGCCACCCAGCTGTGTTCACTCCCAGAAAAAGGTGTGAGGGAGGGAGAGGGCACTGCCCTGCGACAGGGATTCCTCGGGAGACCTAGGTTTGGTCATTGGTGACTCTGTCACTGTCCCACCACGTGACTTTGGGTGAGTCACCTGGGTAAGCCTGTTCAAGCCTCAAGGTTTTCATTTGTACATATAGCAAGGGGGCGAGAAGATGGACTTGTTAACAAGTGGAGAGTTTTCTTCAAAATGGATCTTAGGAGGAAGCCCAGTAAAGAAACCCGGTTAGAGAAGACCCTCCTAGGGTTGATATGGGGAGGGCAGGTGTGCGCTGGATGCCTGACCCATTTCTGCAGTGGTCCTGGGGCCCAGGTCATCTTGGATCTTTTTCAGGTCTCCAGTTCTTGAGGTCTTCATTGCTTATGTGTGATAGGGGCTGGAGGATGGGTCCAGATTCACGTGGGATCAGCAAAGAATGATCACAGAAGAAGGAATGTAACCTGGGCCATGGTGGGTGTATGTGCTGGGGGCAGGGGTGTTGCATACACACTTGCCCTGAGAAAAATGCACCATGTTCCCCTCTGAGCAAATACACATTTGTGGGAGGAAAGTCCAGAGCTTTCATCTGAGTTTCAAGCCACTTTGGCTGCCCAAATATGAAGAACGACCTACAAGGTTTTACAATCATTTTTGCAAAATTTTCATAGTAATTACCCCAAACTCAAGATTCGTTTTAATTTAGATAAAATAGGCTGTAAGTGTTATTGAGATCAGAAACCTCTCTGAGCCCCAGCTGATGGCTCAGTGGATAGGCACCAGCCTGGGAGCCCAAAGGTTGCTGGTTCGATTCCCAGCCAGGGCACATAACCATGTTGCAAGCCAGGTCTCCAGCCAGGTCCATAGCTGGAGGCAGGTGAAAGGCAACCATACATCGATGTCTCTCTCCCTTTCTGCCTCTCTTCCTTCCTCTCTTTCTAAAAATAATAAATAAAATCTTAAGAAATAAAAGGAAAGAAACCTCTCTGCACTGAGAGTCAATGTCATAACTGAAGGACACAGAGGTGCCTAACACATAGTTGGCATTTGAGGACACAGTGTGTGCCTCCCAAGAAAGAAGGTTGTTTAAAAAAGTGAATAAGTGTTTCAGGGTAATATTTAATTCACCATTTTGGTGACATGTGTTTTAAATCATGTACTATATAAAATAATACATAAAATTAAAAATATGACTTTTCCCTGACTCTCCCTATGTATAAAACGCTCAGATTCTGCTTCTCTCAAATCTTTGATATTAGTATCTCCTCATCACAGAACCACTTTTTGAATCAGCTGTCTGTGTTCTGACCTCTATCATTGTCCCTAAAATGAGTTGGCTATTTCTTATTAGGCCAGAGGATGTTTGTTTGTTTTTTTATTTATTTAAGCATAGTTAGCATACAATCTTGTATTGATTATGTTTGTTGTAGGTTTATTAAATATTGATTCAGCATTTTTACACCTTACAGTGTGATCACCCCACTAATTTTTTTTTTCATAATAGCTTTTTTTTTGAGATGTAAGTCACATACCGTAAAACTCATCCCTGAAAAATGTATAGTTTGGTGAATTCACAGAATTTTGTAACCATCACTGCTGTGTCATTGAACATTTTCACCCCAGAAGGAAACCATTAGCAGTCACTCCTAGTCTCTGTCCCCTCCAGTCCCTGACGACCATTAATCTACTTTAAATAAAATTTGCCTATTCTGGACATTTCACATAAATGTAATTGTGTAACATTGCGACCAGCTTCTTTCACTTAGCATAATGTTCTCAAGGTTCATTCATGTTGTAGCATGTATCAGTCTATCAATCTTTTTTTAAGATTTTATTTATTATTTTTAGAGAGAGGAGAAGGGAGACAGGCAGAGAGGGAAAGAAAGATCAATGTATGGTTGCCTTTCACCTGCCTCCAGCTATGGACCTGGCTGGAGAACTGGCTTGCAACCTGGTTATGTGCCCTGAATGGGGATTGAACCAGCAGGTCAGTGCCTGTCCACTGAGCCACCAGCCAGGGCCTATCGATCTTTTTTTAAGTATATTTTATTGATTATGCTGTTGCTATTTTCCCAATTTCTTTTTCCTTTGCACCCTTCCACCCAGTACCCCCTTTCCCTCCAGCAATCTCATCCCCCTTAATGTTGTGCATATAAGTTCTTTGGGTTCATTCTTCCCTATATTATTTTTAACTTCCCCCTGTCTATCTTGTACTCACCAACTATGCTTCCTAATCTTTGCCCCATTTCCCCCTTTTTCCCCCTTCCCCCTCCCAGCTGATAACCCTCCAAATGATCCCTATATCTATGATTCTGATCCTATTCTGGTTGTTTGCTTAGTTTGTTTTTTTTTTTAGGTTCTGTTGTTGATAGTTGTGAGTTTGTTGTCATTTTAATGTTCATAGTTTTCATCTTTTTCTAAATGTATCCCTTTTATATTTTATACAATAATGGCTTAGTGATGATGAATTCCTTTAGGTTTACTTTGTCTGGAAAGCATTTTATCTGCCCTTCCATTCTAAGTGATAGCTTTGCTGGATACTCTAATCTATGTTGTAGATCCTTGATTTTTATCACTTTGAATACTTCTCACCAGTCCCTTCTTGCCTGCAAAGTTTATTTTGAAAAATCAGCTGATAGTCTTATAGGAACCCCTTTGTAGATAATTATCTTTTTCCCTCTTGCTGCTTTTAAGATTCTCTCTTTATATTTAACCTTTGGCATTTTAATTATGATATGTCTTGATGTGTTCCTTTTGGGGTATAGCTTGTTTGGGACTCTGTTTTTCCTGGACTTCTGTGTTTATTTCTTTTGCCAAATTTGGGAAGTTTTTCTTCATTACTTTTTCACATAAGTTTTCAATTTCTTGTTCTATCTCTTCTTTTTCTGGCACCCTTATGATTGGGATGTTGGCATGTTTGAAGTTGTTCCAGAGATTCCTAAGCCTCTCCTTGTTTTTTTATATTCTTGTTCTGTCATTCTGTAGTGGTTGACTGTTTATTTCTTCCTTATATTCCAAATCATTGACCTGAATCCTGGCTTCCTTCCATTCACCATTGGTTTCATGTAGATTTTCCTTAATTTTGCTTAGCATAGCCTTCACTTCTATCCTTGTGCACTTATTGTACTTAAGCTTATTGGTCAAGTCTGTGAGCATCTTTATCACCAGCATTTTGAACTCTCCATCTGTTAGATTGGCTATCTCTTTATCTGTTAGGTTGGCTATCTCCTTGTTGTTTAGTTCTCCCACTGGAACATTGATCTGTTCCCTCTTTTGGGCCATACTTCTCTTTCTTCTCAACTTAACAGGCTTCTGTGTTTGCCTCTGTGACTTAGGTAGAGCTATTGTACCTGTTATGTTCCAAGGAGCGGAGCCTTTGTTATTTGTCAGTACAGGGCAACCAGCTTCACCACGTTGTGGTGTTGTATGTGGGGAAGGGGTTGGAGGGGGAACAATGATGCTTGTCCAGCACTCACCCCTTTTCCAGGCACTTCTCCTGCCTCCCCTTTGGGGCTGGCACTTCGCTAGCTGTTGCCCTGCCCTGGTTCCCCGAGTGGGTGGTCCGTAGATGTTCTAGGACTGTGGGGCCCCTCTAAACAAATGGACTCTGCTTAGATACTGGCAGTTTCTTCCTCTGAGCCAACCCCCAGGGTTTTCACAGTCAGAAGCAATGTAGCTTTATTTTCCTCCCAGCACTGGAACTGTGAGCTGAGTGGTCTAGTATGGTGCTGGGAGCACTCTCCAGGCACCCCATCCAACTTTTTAAAAATGTGTGACTGCAGTTTCCTCTGGCTGGCCACAGCTGCTGTCCTGTCACCATGCCACCAAACCGCATGGTCTCTGTCCTGGTTCTGCCCCTCCTACCTATGTGAATGAGTATTTCTTCTTTGTATCTTTGTTTGTTGGACTTCCATGCAGCTCAATTTTCTGAAACTTCTGGTTGTCCCCAGTTTTAAAGTAGTTGTTTTCCTTCTTTGTTGTGAAGGGAGATGCAGCGTGTCTATCTACATCTCCATCTTGGCTGGAAGCCCTCTATCATTTCTTTTTTATTGTCAAATAATATTCCACTGTGTGGCTACACCACATTTTGTTTATCCACTTACATGCTGATGAAGGTTTTAGTTGTTTCTACTTTTCGACAATTATAAATAATGCTGCTATGAACATTTGTGTACCAGTTTTGGTGTGGACATACATTTTCATTTCTCTTAGTTTTATACCTAGGAGTAGAATTGCTGGGTCATGTGATAACTTTATGTTTCACATTATGAGTAATTGCTGAACTGCTTTCCCTAGCAGCTGCACTATTTTATGTTCCCATTATCAATGTGTGATGGTTCCAAATGCATGATGGTTCCAACTTCTCCCCATTCTCATTAATGCTTTGTTATTGTCTGTAATTTTGATTATAGCCATTCTAGTGGGCATGGAGTGCTATCTCATCATGTTTTTTTTTTTTTAATTTAATTTTATTGTTGTTGTATTACATCCATCCCCTTTTTGCTCCCCTCTGTCCCCCTCCCCATCCACCCATTCCCCCCCACCAGTCAATTCCACCTGTTGTCCATATCCATGGTTCCTTTATACTAGGTTCTTGTCTAAACTGCTCCCCTTCCTTGCCTCTTCCTTCCCCCTCTGCCCAACCCCCTTCCCTCTGACCACTGAAGGCCTATTCACTGTATTCATATATTTGGTTCTCATTGTGGTTTTAATTTGCATTTCCCTTATGACTAATGATGTTGAACATCTTTTCATGTACTCTGCTTTGGCGAAATGTCTGCTTTGGCGAAATGTCTAATCAAATCCTTTAGAAGGTATTTCTTTTAGATACACAATATACCACTTAGCACATTGCTTTGAAAAAATGGTATTTTAAATGTTTACAACAAAATTCAGCATTTGTAATTGTGAGGCTAAACCTCCAAGAAAAGTTACTAAATCTACATTATAGTACCATGCTTTAAAAAACCCAACAATTCTATTCAGTGACCTTTGTAATCACCCAAGACTTGTATTAACTAAAGTGGTGTCAGATTAATATTTTTTCCCAAATAGAATATTTTGTTCAAAACAGGGTAATTGAGAAAGAATTCTGTCAGGTCTACAATATAACCTCCTTTTCTGACAGATGATTTGGGGGGGGGAGAGCTTTACCTTATATTTAAACATGTATAATACTTAAAAATGGGTGGATGGATGAACAAATGGATAAAGGACTTTAGGCATGAATGAATGAACAAAAGAAAGAAGAAATACAAGCTAGTAAGCCAGTTAACCAAATAACTACACCAATCTGACTCTCTTTATTCCCTCTTAATTCCTACCTGGAAAACCAGCATTGGTCTTTATCTTAGACTTTACAGAATCATATATAAAATTGCTTAGGAAATAGGTTTGCCATTACAAGTTGGAAATAAAACACCATATTTTCTATTGTTTGGAATATCTTTATCATCTTCTTTTAAAATGGGAGAATCTGAGTCTTCCCAGTTTCTTGGAGATTATTGAGAAACCCAAAGACCAAGTAATATGACTGTAGGATTTGATTCAGGGGTCTAGTTGCTGGAGCAGGACCTTTAGGGATGTGATGTGATACCAAGATTCTCTTAGGGGGTTTGCCTGATTCAGACCCTGAGTCCACTGCTGCCCTTCTGGGAAGGGTTTCAAAGAATGGGTAGGAGTGCATCAGGCAGGAAAAGGGCAGGAGGTAGAGAGCACAGCATATTTAAAGATAAGAGGCTGAATCCAGCAGGGCTGAGGTATCACCTTTTATTATGGTCTCTTGGCATTGGATGTTATTCTCTAACAATAGGAAACTATAGGATACACACACACACACACACACACACACACACACACACACATACACACATACACACACACATATATATATGACATATAATACATATGATATATTACTATGGGAGTTGTTAAGCAGGGAAGAGAGTCAGATGGTTATTTTGGAAAAGAGGACTCTGCTATGGGAGTTGTTAAGCAGGGAAGAGAGTCAGATGGTTATTTTGGAAAAGAGGACTCTGGTCTTGGGTCAGAGCAGCTCTTGTGCCAAACACAGAGTAGGTTTTGGGTTGGAGACTCTCAGACAGGCATTTCTGGGGCTTGGACAGAAGCTGCCATGCCTATAGCCTGGGGTTCTGTTGTTGGCTTGGGTGTCTCAGCTCTCCACACTGCTGGCTGGCCAGAGAGGGTGGTGACCAGGGCTGGCCTGGAGGAGGAACCTACTTCCCGCTCTCTTCCCCTTCACATCTGTGTGCAGAGGGGAGTGGGACAGAGGGAACAGAGTGTGGCTTGTCCAGATTAGCAAGAATCTAATGGGGAAGTGCAGAGGGGGAGATGGTGCTCCTTCACAGGAATCAGGAGTCTATGAAGAAGTCACCTACAGGGAAAGTGAGGGGGTGGACTGGCATCTATTTTTGCCCAATAGTAGGAACAGGGTGTTCCGTTGGGATTACGGATCAGACAGGATATTCAGGACTGGAAGCCTCTGGTGGAGGGAAAAGGACCAGGCATAGGGCAGAAGCTCACATGCCACCTGCCCGGCACCTCTCCTGCCAGAGCTCTTGGCTTGACCAGCGGTTTATGGCATGCCTGTGTTATCTAGAGATAACATTATTTTTTACAAGTATATGCTAAACAGAATGGTGGAAGGCAGGGACCTTGTCTTGTGCCCCTTTGCCCCCCAATCATTTTTGAGCAAAAGTCAACATGTGAACCTTGTACTCAGCCAACAGTTGTTTAGATTTGAGGAGGTTTCAGGGAAATGAGCTGAGGAAAAAGTACTGATTTAGGGATGGTCTTCGACACCTGTGGAAATGAGGGGTGTCAGAGGGATTGAAATGAAAGCATGAAACACAAAGTTTCATCAGCTGCTGAAAGAGGCCCATGGGCAGAGGGCTTTCTGATCCCAGGGGGAGCACACTTCGGAGGGCATTCTGGGCAGAAGTAGCGTGGGCCCTTCAGAGTGACGCAGGTAGTGCATCTCAAAGGTTGGTGCCATCCGAATCACCATCACTGGGAGGGCTTTTACCAGCTCCAACTTCAAAGTTACCACTGCATTTTATGGGGGATGGGGGGTGAAGAACCTGCCTTTCTGACAGTTTTGCAGGTGATGTGAATACTGCAACCCAGGGGCCACACTTTGAGAACCACTGGTGCCGAGCCAGCTCCGTTACCCAGGGGCCGGTGCTTAGAATCCCCATCTGCACTCAGACTCAGGCAGCCAAAACCTTTTTGGTTTTGCTTTGTTTTGTTCCTAACCCTCCACACATGGTTTTGATGCCCACCCTGGTTGAAACACCTACCCTGCCTCCATGGGCTCTGCTATCAAGCCCCACCTTTCATCTGCCCAAGGCTTGGTGGGCTTTCCCTGCTCTGGCCTTGGTTCATGGCCTTCTCCCCATCAGGATCGCTTCCCCTGGGCTTCCTAAGTTCCCACCTCTCAGACCTGCCCTCAGTCTGGCTTCCTCTCACCATCCTCTCTGTTCCTTCAACCCTCTTCCTGACTGACCGGACTTTCCTTCTGCCTTATTTGATTGCTGATTGTATGTGTGCCCTCCATTTTAGTCGGGGTATGCTGCCTTAGCAACATAGCATCGAGCTCGTGGCTTAAACAATAGACATTTATTTCTCATGGTTTTGGTGGCTGAAAGTCTAAGGTCAGGGTCCAGCATGGTCAGTTTTTCTGGTGAAGGCTGTCTTCATGGCTCATGGGCCTTGGCCTTCTTGCTGTGCCCCCTCATGGTCTTTCCTTGGTATTTGCACACAAGTCAGAGAGGGAGGGAGGGAGAGAGAGAAAGAGAGAGAGAGAGAGAGGGAGAGAATGTTCTGGTTATTTTTCCTTTTCTTTTTCAAAAAAAATTATTGTTGTTGTATTACATCCATCCCCTTATTTTTCCTTTTCTTATAACAACAATAAGTCCAACACCCCCTACCTCCCCCTGCCCCCCATCTCCAGATACAGTCACGGCAGTTAGGGCTTCAACATTTGGGTTTTGGAGAGACAAAAACATTCAGTCCAGAATTAGACTCTTAATCTTGGAGGTCACAGTCATGGTGCCCGTGTCTGCCCTAAGCGGCTATTGTGGGAGTTGTTCCATCAGTGTCTGCTTAATCACTGTGAGGGTTTGAAAAACAAATCAAAACAAGCCAAGGCGAGTTTGTTTACTTTGGCCCTTACTGGCACCTGGTTCTTGAAACACATCCATAAAGGCCAAGGAGATAGGGAAGAGAGGTGCTGGCTGAACCGCGTCCATGAGATGGTGTGGCTGCGTGCCAGAGCTGTCAATGGGCGCATCAGCCTTGAAAATAACGTGATTACGAATCTGTATCAGTCAGGGAACTACCACCCCTGGAACTATATTAAGAATGTTTTTCTCAGGCAAAAAGAAAAATGCTGCCTTTGGCATCCAAGTCCACCTCAGGAATCGCTTTATGATGGATCCTTTTCTTTTTTTTTTGCTCCTTCCTGTATTTCCTCCAGATCTGCACCTTCCAATTCTCCGTCTACAGATAGCCAAGCCCTCCTTCTGTCCTTCACCGACATCTGAATAGCTTCCAAACATGGTTCTTTTCCCCAAGACTGTCTTTTAGTTCTTGCTGTTTTACCTCATTCCTCTCAGATGAAACCTTTGAGGTTCCCCAGGCTGATGGTGTCCCCTGGCCTGACGACCCATATGAATCCCAGAAGTCCAAGTGACCCAGGTACATTTCTGGGAACTACTTCCCTTTGCTGTCTATTTACAACAATTTAATGAATGATAGATCACCCTGGGGGGAGACTCACGGAATGTGCCTTGAATAGGCCATAGCTTATTTTCTCCACCAAACTCTACCTAATTCATGAACCTCATCCCCTGCCATCTGGCCTTTTCCTAACCCCACCCCAACTTTGTTCCTGTTTCTCTGAGTCTCCTTGGCTAAAGAAAAGAGAATACAAGCATGCCCAAAGTTCAGAAAAAAGATCCCTAGCTCAGTTCTTGAGCCTACCGTTCCCTTTTTGGGAAAATGGCAAGGTTGTCACTCACTTCTTTGTGTGCCATCTCCCCATCCATGTTCTCCCTCCCCCAGTCCCTCCCCTCCCTGCACAAGCTTGGGCCTGATATTACTGCTCCTTTAAATATGGAGCTATCCTGTCTCCCAGTGGAGTCAAGGGAACATCCGCCTTCACACCAACAACTCACAATCCATCAGCAGGCAGTGTTCATAATGGTTAGGAGCAAACCTTCAGTCGCCTTGCATGGCTCCTCATTTCCTGGAGATGTGGCCTCAAGTGCGTTCTTAACCCCTCCAGTCCTCTGCTCTCCTGCAGCCTAATGGTGATCACCGCAGTGCCTTCCTTAAAAACGTAGTGCAGAGACTGAAGAGATAATATATGTGTATAAAGCACTTAATGTTGGTGCATTGCAAGTAACTGTTCAATACAGTTAACAAGTATTTTAATCAAAGGCACACACTATTAGAACACAGACCTATGTGTGCAAATGATAAGTCGCCCAGGCCCCCCGCCCCACTGTCTATTATGTTTGGAGGACACTCTTAACTCCACAGGCTGTGGCAGCCCAAGGTCCTGTCCCAGGATCCACCAGTTCTAGACTCACTTCCTTAGACTCTGGCCACCTCTGTGCTGTCAGATCTTGCTCACTCTCATTGCTCCGAACTCAGCCTATTCACCTATTACCCAAGAGGACCAAACCCACAGACTGTGATTTTTTTTTTTCTTCTTTAAAAGATTTTATTTATTATTTTCAGAGAGAGGGGAAGGGAAAGAGGCAGAGAGGGAGAGAGACATCAAGGTATGGTTGCCTTTCACCTGCCTCCAGCTACAGAGCTGGCTGGGGACCTGGCTTGCAACCTAGTTATGTGCCCTGGCTGGGAATTGAACCAGCGACCTTTGGGTTCGCAGGCTGGTGCTTATCCACTGTGCCACCAGCCAGGGCTGATTTTGTGTTTTTACTGAAGGATTGGAGGTCGGAGGAAGTTACGGAGAGGGTCAAGTCCTGCGGCATTCATCTCTTTTTCTGCCCTCCTTTCCCTCCTCCTGCCTTTGCTTTACCAGAGCAATGAACAGATTATACCTGTCTAGCCTCCCAGAGCCTCACCAACTTTAGTGATTTAGTGGAGTATTATCCTAGTCATTGGGGCTGCTGTAACAAACTGCCATGGACTGGGTAGCTGATAAACAACATTTCTTTCTCACAGTTCTGAAGGCTGGAAAGCTCAGGATCAAGGCTCTGGCCTATTTGTTGTTTGGTGGGGACCTGCTTCCTAGTTCATGGACAGTCTTCACCGTGTGCTCACATGGTGGAAAGGATGAGGCGTCTCTCTGCGTTCTCTTTTATAAGGACAGAAATCATCTCGTGAGGGTGCTACCCTCGTGACCTAGTCACCTCCCAAAGGTCTCACCTCCTAATATCAATTTGGGGGTTAGGAATTCAACATATGAATTTGAGGCAACTACAAACTATTCAATCCATAGCAGGTGTATTTCTAAACAAATACAGCTTTCTTCCTGGAGGAATTCTGTTACCTTCTCCTAAGGAAATAGAAATGTCATCATTTTTAAATTTGTGCTTTAACAAAGATGCTATATTCTTAGGGCAGGACAGCCCATGCTGACATCTGGGTGAGCCTGAGTGGCAAGTGGCTGGGTGAAAGTGGGGCTCAGAGGACAGGGTCTGTGGGGACAGGGTCTGTGGGGACAGGCACCCGTTCCCTAGCAAAGATAAACTGAGCCAGGGCTGGCTTCTTTATAGCTCTCGAAAGGAAGTGGTCACTTTCCCCAGGCTGCAGATCTGACTTGCTGGCAATGGGACTTAGTAACCTATCAAAAATGTAAGAAGCAGACAAATTATATTACATAGGGTTGATTCAGGCATGCAAAATAAACAAAACCCATGACTGGCTCCGCACCTACGGGCAGATGACTCAGGTGAAAATGGATATACATACAGCTGTCTCAACGGAGCCCTGGAGCTCATCACCCTGGAGGTCAAGGTGAGGTTCTGCGCTGAGGTGAGAACTCCGAGGAGTAGGAGGGGCCCACCCCACTGGCTGCAAAGGGACTGGCCTTTTAGATGAGTTGTTCCCAAAGGTGTCCACACTCTTTGTTCTCCAAAGTGTTATTCATGTCTCACACCTTTGTCAGAAGAGTTGTTTCTTCTACCCAAATGCTCCTCCTTGCCTCTTACTTCCTCATTCTTTCTACTTACCCTTTGCAACCCTCCTCAGCTTTCTGGTGCACCACTTCTGCCTTCCTGATCTCCTCTTGCCTATAGTCAGAACAGGCTGGCCCTGTTCTCACTGTCCCCAGCACAAGGCCTTGGTTGAAAATGGGCACTTCCTCCTTTGAACTCTCAGCGAGCCCTGAACACCATCTTACCTATCTTTAAATTCGCTGTCAACTCTGTCTGGTGACTTAGGCTGGGTCTGGGGTACACTCAATTCTCCACATACCTTTTTAAAAATCCTCTCACCAGAGGATATGCTTATGGATGAGAGAGAGAGAGAGAGAGATCACTTGCCTCTTGTACACACTCCCAAAAGGGGATAGAACCTACATGCAGCCTAGGTATGTGCCCTGAACAGGGATCAAACCCATAACCTTTTAGTGTATGGGGTGATTCTCTGACCAACCGAGCCACCTGGCCAAGGCTTCTCATATATTTTAAAAATCTACTCACTGTGATTCTGAAGTTATGAAGAACCTCATGCAGCTACAAGCCTGACCATTCCAGACCATGGTATTTATTACAGGCAGTTTGCTCTCTTGGAGTTTTCACTTGCCATGTGTGGGTAAGGGAGAAAGAGCTCAAGAAAGAGGTTCCATGAATCCTTATTTCTACTCTAGTCTCACAGAGCTACTTGCTTTCTGCTCCTCATGTTGCTGTGGCGCACAGGGAAAGTGATGGAGAGTTTTCTTTGATCACAGGAAAGTGGAGCATCTTCAAAGATCAGAAATGTCCCCACTGAACAAGAATTATTTGGGGCAGGAGTGAATAGGCAGCAAAGTCAGCTAGTCTAAACTCCATCTCTTGGAGAAAGGTCTTCTTTCTTTTGTGGAAAATATCTTTCCAGAGAATTCATCATTGTGGGAAAACTCTTACTGTTAGAAGGTTCTCATTTTCACAGAACTGACCTCTCTAGAACACACCTGCTGGAGCTAGAACTGCCCTCTGCAACAGCCCAAAATAATGACTATTTCTTGATATGACAGCTCTTAAAGATAGGGCCCACCCTTCTATTAATCTTGGATCCAGACTTAACATAAAGAGTTGTGTCCCAAAGTTGTCTTTCCTTGTGGGACATGGTTTTCAGTTATCCTGCCTTTCTGGCTCTCCATTTCTGAATAAATCATTTTGCCACCATCTTAAAATGTCATGACCAGCAGGACACATAACTCTGCATAAGAAACAAGACCTTTTAGCTGGTGGTTTCCAGACTTTGTCACTGTGGACTCCTGTTTTTCCCCTCTCCAAGTGGGCCTTTTGTTTGGAAATATTCTGCTAATTAATCTTGCTAAGTAAAATCCATCTACAGATCCTATGCTGTTTGAATTCCTCAGCCTGGCTTTCATGGACTCAGGACTCCTCTGCAGTTTATAGCTGGTCTACTCTCCCAGCCTTGCTTCTTATCATTCTCATGTGAGTTAGCTCAGGCTGACATAACAAATGCCATGGCCTGAGTGGCTTAAAAAAAAGAAAAATGATATCTTTTCCCTCACAATCCTGGAGGCTGGAAGTTCAAGATTAAAATGTCAACAAGGTTGGTTTCTTCTGAGGCCTCTCTCCTTGGCTTGTTGATGGCTGTCTTCTCCCTGTGTCCTCATGTGTTTTTCCCTCAGTTCATGTCCTTGTTCTAATTTTCTCTTCTTATAGGGACATCAGTTGTATTGGATTAGGGCCCATCCTAATAACCTTATTTTACCTTAGTAAACTTAAAGTTCCTATGTCCAAACACAGTCACATTTTGTAGTCCTGGAGGTTAGGACATCAACATAGGAATTTGGGGAGACACAGTTTTGCCCATAGCATTCTCTACTTTACCTTTGCCCAGTTAAATTGGTTTTTACCTTGTCTTCTCGGAACACAGCCTTTATTTTTACTTCTGATGTTTCTGTTCCTATGCCTCTTGCTCTGTCTCCTCTACTTGCTTTCAAGCCCAGTTTTTCAAGAAGATGTCATGCCAAGTGTTTGTCCAGTTCGTTCAGACCCACAAAGACAGAGAATTCCCTTCCTCCTGAACCAGGCCATCCTGCTGGCTCAGACAGGATTCCATTCTAGCAGCACAGACCTAGAAACATTTCACATTTCACAAACCAATTTCCTTCCAATTCAGAGAAAATCATCTCTTGATTAAAAAAAAAAAAAAAATCTCCAGATGAAATGAGAGCTGAGTAGCATGGGGGAAAATAAACCTGAAATATTTCTGAAGTTGAAAACTAGAGAAGCTAGATACCTGAAACCTGTCTACTCTGAGATACTGTTCTTGGGGGGCAGTCACACACAGAACTTCATCCTATTTCTATGTTGGGAACGCTCAAATGTTTTTTAATTGGTTCCCCACAATTCAGAAGTATTGCCATCCATGTTTCCACAGTAAGACAGGGCTCTTCTAAACTTGACCTGCCAGGATCCCTCAGTCCAAACAGAACAGAACCTAATTTTCTCTCCACTCCACTCTGCTGTTCCATCCCAGCCTGCACACGCCCCAACACACACACACACACACACACACACACACACACACACACCTCCTAGAGCTCCAGCCTTGTACATTCCCTTTATGCTGTTGCTTAGCAACCAGTAAGGGAAGTGTGATAGCACCTCCTAGCACTGTCCATGGAACACAGCAGACAATACAAACAGTTCCCTGGCTCCTCTCTGCAACCAGAGGGAGGTAACTGTCAGAGGTGGCCAGCATTATGCTCCAGAGATACTGGCTCATCATCCAGGGGGCCCAAATTGGTTGCTGCTTTGCTTTTACTTGGCATTGGATAATGTCTTTCTGGGGGTGGCTGGGTAGGTGGTTCTTGAAGGGCCAGATCTCTCTGCTTGCACTTGTTCTCAGGATGCCAGTGATGCAGAAGGGCAGCTTGCAGAATCCTCTGTGCTCCCACGCAGCCCTGCCCTGCACCAAGCCTGCACCAGCTAGTGCGTTTCTTGCGGTCTTTTCTATTGGAGATTGTTCCGCAATGCTCTGGCTCCCTGCCCCAGCAAACTTCTTGCAGCCCTCTGTGCTTCCAGCCCCTGGTTCCTCTGTCTTTCAGATACTTCTCCCTGCTGCTGGACAGCCCTCAGCTGCTCAGATCGTTGATGTCCCTCCCCCATCTCTGTCCCTTTCATTCCCTATATCCCAGCCATAGGCCACTGGGCATGTGAGACCTACCTCCTGCTCTCTGTTGGTGTCCTGACCAGATACTGGATTGTTGTGACTTGGGATTTCCAGGTGTTGTGTAGCATGAAACAGGAGAGGAGGGGAGAGAGTCTGGAGTCTGAAAACATATATTTTAATTCCAGATTCCTTTTTTTTTTTTTTGTCTTGACTATGTGATTTAGGTCAATCTTCTGTAACTTCTCTAAGTCTCTGTTTTCCAAAGGGATGGGAGTATGTACCTCACTAGGCTATTATGACAATTATAAACTAAAAAATAGAAGGAACCCAACAGAATACACAGCATACAGTTGGAGAACTCCAGTCCCTTCCTGTCTTTCCACCTGCACTTCTTTATTCTTCCTTTGGCACCTGCTCTTCCTCAAGCAAAAACTTGTCTTCCGGTTGAATTCTTAGAGGCAGTGCCATGTTACACAAGACATTGGGCCAGGAGGCAGAAGCTTGGCTCAAGGTCTACCATGCAGTACCTCTGACATTGGGTCCTGCATGCAACAGCCCCATCGTTCCTTTTGTTCACCCGTGAAATGGAACTAAGAACACCTGGTTTGTCTAAGGCAGAGAGTTGCTATAAAGTTCAAAGGAGATAATAATGCATATTAATGTCCTTTACACATATCAAGGCCTTTTACAAATTTAGAGATATACATTCCCTTGGACAAACCTGGTCCCACTCCTTCCAGCTTGTAAGATGAAGGAGTTAGATTCCAACATGTCTCAATCCCCGCTAAGTTCTACAATTGTAGCACACTAAGAGATGATAGCCATTTGCCCTCGGCGAACAGAACTGAGTCCTTCTTCACATAGTATTTGTCTTGTGGCTGTGAGAATAATTTGCATCGATACTTCCACTCCCTAATCTCTGAGGTACCATGAACAAGATGGCTGGTTATCACCCAGTCAACGCCTCACCCAGAAATGTTCTAAAGACTTCTTGTAGTTCTGATTTGGGAATTCCTATGCCTCTATTCTTTCCCTAAGGAGAATACATGAGTCAGAACATGCCTGGTAGAGGGTGGTAGAGGTACCGGGGAAGCAGTCACTGGTGTAGGTGTGTGAAGTTTGTGTCACTGTACTTCCTTGGTGGTGATGTACTTAGTAGTGGGCTGAAAAAGAGCTGAATTTGCAAATGGAGGATACTTGAAACAAGAGATATTAACATATGTAACATCAGTAATTTACAGTAATTTAAACAGAAGTATGACCAACAGATAGAATTTGGATGCTATTGAAATCTTGAAGATTGGGAGCCTGGCCAAGGATGAACTGGCATTCCAGAGACATTAGATTTACATTCTCTTCAATGAGATTCCCTCCAGGCTGTTATAGAGCCTCCTCATAAAGAGGATCCCAACAGGAAACCTGGGTGATGCCAGCCATTCTTAAAGCTCTGCCTTGGCTTAGAAGAGGGGGGTGACTTCACTCAGGGGATTTACTACCACCTACCCTCTAATCCCATGACTTCAGGGGAAAGATGAGTAGAGCCTTCTGCCAAAGGTTGGGAACTCCTGCATTATAATAAGGTCATATGAGGTTGGATATGATACAAGTGTCAGTGATTAACCACAGTATCATTAACTCTTTAAAAATGTAGTTATTTGGTGGGGGAGCATTGGGGGGCCAGATGTGATCTATGTCATGACTGGTTCTGTGGAAGAATTATCATAGAATCAGAGAATGTGAAATTGGAAAGGACCTTGGCAGTCACCAAGCCCAACCCTTTTATTAACAAATAAGAAAATAATCGCCAACATATTAACAGTGGTCAATGTAGGATTGCAGGAATGTGGGCGATTGTTATTTTCTAGGTTGTTTCTTTTACTTTTTAAATAAAAAAAATACAAAAATAAGAAAACAGGAAACTGACTTGGGGAAGACCCTATAGCAACGTGGGGGAAGACCCTATAGCAACGTGGAGGCAGAACTTGCTGAGCCTCCAAATCTGTTGGCTTTCATTCTTCTGCTAGTCTCAAGGGGATAGGGTGGGGGGTGGGGCTCTCTCTGAGATGAGAACTGGGCTTCTAAGAAAGATATTTTACAATAAGGACGTAATCATGCTTTCCACTAGTTGTCACCATGTAAAACTTAACTTTAAATTAACTGCATCTTAAAATGTCCAAGATAATTGTATAAACATCTTCTGAATAAAACATAGGCTTATTCTACAGGAAAAGTTAAAAATAAAATGTCAGTTGTAAGCAACTGCCTCAAAGCACACCTGGTTCTAAGGGTTGAAAATGCCTGCTGAAGGATGATGTGGAGATGGAATGTGTGTTTGGTTTTCTTATCCAGCAGCCCACATAGCCATCACTTTAGGAAAGAGGAGTTAAGCTAGTGGGCCGGGCCAGGCACTGTGGATGCCATCCCCCGCGCAGGCTCCTATCTACAGCTTTTGTTCCATGGTCTCCTCAATAACTATGACTCAGTCTGCTGTTTGGGCTCCACCTTCCCTGCATTCTGCTATGCCCACCATGCGTGACTTCGGGGACCTGCGGGTCGTGCTGCCTCTCATCACTTCAGCTGACAAGCCAGGTGCCCTTCTGCTTGTCTGAGAATTGGGGTCCTCCACCCTAACCCGCTTTCAAGCACCAGCTACTATAGGATGGTGTCACCCCCACCATCCTATTAAAAAAAAAAAAAAAGTATTGTACACTGATCTTGACAAACTGCCAAAGTGCTTTTTTCACCCATCTACTCATCTATAAAATTTGTAGTCTCCAGTATATACATGATACCCAGAAGGCCAAGTAAAGGTCTAAATATGTTCCTGTGAATAAGGAAAACAAAAAATAAGGAAAACAAGAGAGGTTCCCAATCACCTCTCTTCTTGTAAATGCGTGTTAGAGCAAGAACATCATATACTTAGTATGGATAGGGGATGGGTCACCTGGGCCAGCCCACACTTGTGAACTTGTTGTGGCTGGAAAAGTTAAGATGGAAACTTCAGTTTATTTGCAGGCCCTTTATTTTGAACTCATGGGGATAGTAAAATGTCCCAGCATTTTTCTATAACAAAAATAACACGGCCTGCGAACCCAAAGGTCGCTGGTTCGATTCCCAGCCAGGGCAACATAACTAGGTTGCAAGCCAGGTCTTCAGCAAGGTGTGTAGCTGGAGGCAGGTGAAAGGCAACCATATATAGATGTCTCTCTTCCTTTCTGCCTCTCTCTCTTCCCCTCTTGCTAAAAATAATAAATAAAATCTTTAAAAAAAATAACAAAAAAGCATTCAATAAGAAGCATGGGGTCTCCTTCCCCTAAGCCACTGAGGTCACAGTCATCTCAAGGAGGTATAGAGAGATAGCAAACTGCCTGTACATGAGGCTACTGATCTAGGCTCAGGATCCAAGGGGATTTAATGTCAGAAAGATTTTTGTAGCAGCCACTGTGAAAGAGGCCCAGAAGATCTCTGGTGCAAATTTGCCATGAGCTACACACGTCAATGGGGCTGTTAATGTTGGAGGCTGTGTTCTATCAGATCCCTGAGAGAAAGGCAGTGTGGCTAACCTCATCAAGCCAGTGAGTCATCCTAACTTTGGGAGATGACATGCCCTATCTAAGAAGGTACTGTCGTTTGCCAGGACATCGTGGATGGAGTGTTTGTTGCTTGCCCATCTGTCGTAGGATTTTTCTCCTTCCTTCTCCTGTCTTCTCATGGGATAGGAAGGGCCCATCTTGCTCTCATTGTACATGGTGACCTCTAAGTATAAGGAAGCAAAGTCCCTAATGTTTTTGTTCACATGTGCACCCTCCTTCTCTCTCTCTCTCTCTCACACACTCACACACACCCACACATATCCCACTTTGGTCACCACAACACATCCCCATCCTAACCTGTAATGGCAGATCAGACCAAGGCCAGTTTTGGAACCAGTGGGGCACTTTAGTGATTGGGTTATTCTAGGGGGATACTGCTTTGAGGGTGTGATCTTCCATAGTCCAGTTGCTCCAGGAGGAATAATCTGGGAATGACAACTCATTTAGCCTTTATCAGTGACTGAGATCTGACCAAGGGTGGCTTTCGAAGATTTTCCCAAGAACAGGAGAAATACAGCACCAACAGATACAAGCCTACTATTAAGGACGAAGCAAGAAGGGGAAGGCACACACACCTGCCAGTACTCTTATAGTTGCTGGTGATAGAAACCCCAAGAGAGGATTTGCTAGCTACAAACTCAAACTAAAAAAAGATTGGGGAAGCAGCTGAGGTCAGGAATGGCTGCAATTAGAAGCTCAGTCATGCCAGGTGTCTCTGTGTATAACCCCTTTGTCTCTTTGGTCCTGTCTGCATGTTGGTTTCATTCTTTCAGGACAACTTTTGTAAAAGTCGGGGGGCATAGCTGCTAATGGCACCCAAGACCTCATCCATAGCCTTCTCAACCACAGGAAAAAACATTGTTCCCTAAGCTAAAGTTTTAAAAATGCAAAGAAGGACTCTGATTGTTTAGCTAAGATCATGTGTCCAGGTCAGACCAGCACCCCTGGCCAGGAAGGCAGGGTGCCATGTTTGCCCTAGTTCGAGTAATGCATCACATCCTGTGTCTAGACCACAGGGAGGAGGTGGGAGAGAGGGTCTGCTATGGTGGTAACCTTTTTGAGAACTAGCCAGTTGCCACGTGAGGAGGAATATTTCCCTGAAAAGACTGTGAGTGAACTTTTTCTGAAGGGGGAGGAGGTGTTGCAGGCAGACAAAACAATTGTGATCTCCTGCAATAAATTTGTAATCTTTGGTCATGTAACAGTTTGTAATCTGTGGCGAGTGGGTATGTGAATCTGTTGGGAAGTCTGTTAAATTTGAGAAATGGTGACATCTAAAGTGCTTGAGAACTGGCAATGTATAATTATGTTATGGCTAAGAACTAATGAAACTTTGCAGAAAAAACAAGCAGCAAGATCATGAATTATATGTCAATAAATCATTTACATACTGCTAGGCTGTTTGACAATAGTTAATATATAAAAGAGATCATTGAGCTTGACTTCCTGGTCAGGTTGGTCTATTTGTAAGATTTAACAGATCAGGTCACATGTTTATAGGTGGTTCTTTTTCTCCTGGGCTTGAACATAATATCAGTATTAATGATAGTCTTCCCACAGAATCATCCCTAATTTTTTATCGTACTGCATGCCTCTGAAATTTAAAAATGACCTTTTCCTTCTATCTTCAGTGAATAGTGTCCTTAGAGTAAATGGCTACTTTTGATTCTGCTTCTTACCTCTTTGGACTTTGCCTTTGCCTTTGTTCAAAGGAATGTTAATGTTTTAATATCGGTGGGCACATAATAATGCCTTCCAAAGATGTCTGTGCCCTCATCCAAAATCCTGTGAATATGTTAAGTTACATGGCAAAAGGGACTTTGTAGGTGTGATTAAATTAAGAATTTTGAGATGGGGAGTTTATCCTGGATTATTGGGGTGGACCTAATGTTATCACAGGGTCCTTATAAAGGTGAGGTAGGAGGGTCAGAGCAAGCAAGAACAGAAGGAAATGCGATAACAGAAGCAGGAGTCAGACAGAGAGAATGAGTTGAAGATGCTGCCCTACTGTCTTTGAAGATGGAGGAAGGGACTATAAGCTAAGGAATACACAGTTTCCAAAGTCTGAAGAAAGCAAAGAAAAGGATTCTTTCTTAAAGCCTTCAGAAGGAACATGGCCCTGATGGCACCTTGATTTTGGGACTTCTGACCTCCCAAACTGTAAGACAAATTTGTATTGTTTTAAGCTGTGAAGTTTGTGGTAATTTGGTACAGTAGAAAACTAATACTACTTTCTGGAAAGCAACTTGGGAACATGTAGTGCAAGTTGTGAGAGCTTATGCTTCCAGTTCATTCTATTTATCAAACTCTCTTCCAATGAAACACTCAGATATGCAGAAATGTATTTATCTATTAAGAAGTTTATTACAATATTATCTGTAATAGCAAGACCTTGGAACCACCTGAAGGCCTTACCTTTATTTCAGTCACAACATTGTTCCAGAAAGAAAACATGAAGCACTAGATGATAACCATCTTCCTTTAAGATGTTGCTTCTAGAGTGTGTTGTAATTGCATATGGGGATGGCCTGTGTTATAAAATGCCTGTGCTGGCAGTATTGATGTTAATCTACTGATTCAACAAATACTGAGATCTGAGCCAGAGGAGGTGGGAAGGAGGTATACAGGGACCAAGGACGCATGGGATTATGGGAGCTGCAGGAGCCTGGACAGAGGGGTGGTTATCAACACAAAGCTTTACAGGAAAGGTGATGTTCTCCTTAAAACTTAAAGAGTCGGCAAGAACGAGCTGTAACTGAAAAACCAACTCATGGAGTGCAGACATTGGAAATACATAGTACCTGAAAGTGGAGATAGATACTGGATGCTCACCAGAAATTCAAAAGGCTCTACAGTCTGAAACAGGACTAGCAGTCCTCTTGTTAAAGAGATACAGAGTAAAGCTAGAAACAACCTAGATATCTTTCAGAGGGTGACTGGTGTAGATATGCTGTGAAATACTACTCAACAATAAAAAGGAATGGACTATTGATACATGCAATAACCTGGATAGATCGTAAGGGCATTATGTCTCTTGAAAATGAGTCAATCTCAAAAGGTTTCATACTGTATCATTTCATTTCTGTAACATTCTTAAAAGGGCAAAACTAGAGAGAGAATGAATCAGTATAGTCTAACGATGGGGATATGTTCTAAGAAATTGTGTTGCTAGGCAATTTCATCATTGTATGAACATCATAGAATGCACTTACACAAACCTAGGTGGTATAGCCTACTACATACCTAGGTTCTATGGTATAGCCTGTTGCTCCTAGGCTACAATCCTATACAGCTTGTTACTGTACAAAACACGAGATTAAGTCAAGCACAAGACAGAATGATGCAACCAACATTAAACATGAAAGGTATGAGGCTGCTGTGGGTGTAATGCAACATAATGTTTTACAGCAAACATTTTTTATAAATAGAAAGAGTACACTCTGACTTCTTGTCAAGAGGGAGGCATAGGTAGACATGTTTCTCCTCCTCGGACAAGCACATAAAGGAATTACAACTAAATCTCAAAACAAATAACACCTAGAAGTGTCAGAAAATTGAACTGTATGGAAGTCTGACAACCAAGGATTTAAAGAAGCCACATTCATCTAGACATGTAGACATGTGGAGACACAGAAGTGGGGTAGAGAGGTGGCAGTGGTGACAGACTGGGCACTGATGACCCCACATTCATGTGGATAAAAATTAGGAGGGATACCTTGTGAGTAAGCAATTCTAGCCTCAGGCCAGACCTCATAGCCCAGGGTTTCAGTGCCAGGAAGATAAATCCCCATAACTCCTGGCTTTAAAAACTAATGGAGGTTGGGGTGTCAGAAGAAACTGCTGGATTTTCAGGAAACTTTGCTTAAAGGGCCCACACAGTCTTAAAACTTATTCAAACCTATCCATTCTGTGATTTAGCACCAGGGCAACAGCTCAGCTGGAAGGGCGCCAGTTGCATATGGGGAGTGGGTAAAGTGACTGGAAATGTGGTGAATGCTGGGCTAGGCAGTGGCACAGACCCCTCTTTGAGCTCTCCCCCTACACAGAGCCACAAAGCAGTGAAGTGGGTTGCCCTAATCTGGCGATTACCTAAGGCTCTGCCCCACACAATTTAATTACAGGTGTCCTTTACAGGGAGTCAAAGCAGCTCTACTTAATACACAGAAACAAAAACAAGGAGGCTGCCAAATTGAGTGACAAAGAAATATAGCCCAAATTAAAGAACAGAGTAAAACACCAGAAAGAACTAAATGGAAAAGAGATAACCAACCTATCAGATGCAGAGTTCAAAACACTGGTGATCAGGATGCCCAAAGACTTAGTGAAAGCTGCCCAAGTGCCCATCAGTAGATGAGTGGGTAGAATAAGTATGGGACATTTACACAATGGAATACTACTTGGCTGTAAAAAAAAGAAAAAAATTCTACCCTTTTTGACAGCATGGATGGACCTGGAGAACATTATGCTAAGTGAAATAAGCCAGTCAGAGAATGACAGGTATCGTATGATTTCATTTATATGCGGAATCTAACGAACAAACTGAACTTAGAAGCAAAATACAGACCCATAGACAAAGAGTAGGCTGACAGCTAAAGGAGTTGGGGTATGGAAGGATGGAGTAGAAAGGAGAAAATTCATGGACAACAGTGTGGTGATTGCAGGGGGAGGGGGGTGGGTGGAGGTGGAAGAGGGTATAAGGGGGATAAATGGTAATGGAAAAATACAATTAAAAAATTATTAAAAAAGAAAAAGGAAAAATAATAAAATAAAGATCACTGCTGATAAAAACATAAAAAAAAAAAAAAAAAGACTTAGAGAGTATGGCAACAACACGAGGGAAGAAATGAAGGTTACACTAAGTGAAATAAAGAAAAAATCTATAGGGAACCAGCAGTGGGGAGGATGAAGTTCAAACCAATTATTTGGGACATATGGAAGGAAAGAACATTCGATTAGAACAGCAGGACGAAAAAATAAAAGAAACAAGGATAGCCTTAGGAACCTCCGGGACAACTTTAAACATGCCAATGTCTGAATTATAGGTGTGCCAGAAAGAGAAGAGGAAGAGCAAGAAATTGAAACCTTATTTGAAATAAATAATAAAGGAAAACTTCCCTAATTTGGTGAAGGGAATAGACATACAAGTCCAGGAAGCACAGGGAGTCCCAAATTGGACCAAAGAGGACCACACCGAGACACATAACATGCCAAAGGTTAAAGATAGAGAGAGAATCTTTAAAGCAGCAGGTGAAAAGCAGATAGCAACCTGCAAAGCAGTTCCCATAAGACTATAAGCTGATTTCTCAAAAGAAACTTTGCAGGCAAGAAGGGACTGGCAAGAAGTATTTAAAGTGATGAAAAGCAAGGACCTACAACCAAGATGACTCTGTCCAGCAAAGCTATCATTTAGAATGGAAGGGCAGATAGCTTCCCAGATCATCACCAAGTCATTATTACATGAAATTTTAAAGGGACACATTTAAGAAAAAAATCAAAACTATGAACATCAAAAGGCAACAAATTCACAACTATCAACAACTGAATCTGAAAAAATAAGACAAAACAAAACACTAAGCTAAGCCAACTGCCAGAACAGGAACAGAAACATAGATATAGAGATCATATGGAGGGTTATCAGCTGGGAGGTGAAAGAGGGAGAAATGGGGAAAAGGTGCAGGGATTAACAAGCATAATTGGTAGATACAAAATAGATAGGCAGATGTCAAGAATAGTAATAGGAAATGAAGCCAAAGAATTGATATATATGACCCATGGGTATGAACCAAGAGGGAAGATTGCTGGAGGGAAGGTGGGTAATAAGCAGATGGGGGCAAAGGTTGAAAAAACTTAGATAACTGTAATAGCATGACCAATAAAATACATTTAAAAAAGCATAATTGGTAGGTACAAAGTAGACAGGGGGATGTTAAGAATAGAGTAAGAAATGGAGAAGCTAAAAAACTTATATGCATGGCCCATGGACATGAACTAAGGGAGGGATTGCTGGGGGGAAGAGGGGGTCCTGGGTGGAGGGGGGCAAAGTGGGGAAAACTAGGACGACTGTAGTAACATAGTCAATAAAATACACTTAAAGAAGAAAGAGTACACTCTGAAATAACAATAAAAATGGTATATAACCACATAAACATGTGATGTAGTCATCAGTTATCATCAAGTATTAGGTACTGTACATAATTGTGTGGGCTATCCTTTTGTATGAATGGCAGGGTGGTAGTTTGTTTACACTAGCATTGTCTCAAACATGTGAATAATGCATTGCACTACGATGTTATTAAGGCTATGACATCCCTAGGCAGTAGAAAATTTGTAGCTCCATGCGTATCATCTATGTGGCCCTCCATTGACTGAACCATTGCTATGTGGCTCATGACTATAGTTGCAGAAAGGGAGAAGCAAGTATGACGATAAAGAGGTAACAAGGAAGTTCTTTCATGGTGATAGGACAGTTCTGTATCTTGGCTCTGGAGTACTTACAAAATTATACACATGAGATAAAATTGTATGGAAACACACACACACAAATCCATGTAAAAATTGGTGAAAATGGAATTAGAACTGTTGTCTCATCACATTATTTTATCATTTCAGTCTCCTGGTTTTGCTATTACACTACAAGATGTCACCATTAGGGAGAAGACGAGTCAGAGAACCTGTGCACTACTTTTGCAACTTCCTGTGAATCGCTAATTATTTCAAAATAAAAATTTCGTTTTTTTTTTTTTTTTTTTTTTTTTTTAACTTTGAAACCATTGGTAGCAAGGTTCAGTCACTGAGAGCACATGCTCACCAAATCTTTTCAAGGGTTGGATGATTTCAAAAGCCCTGGTCTCAGGAGAAGATTAAACTTTTATACTGGTGTAGTGGTTCATTTTAAAACACAAAACAAAAAAAAATTTAATCCTAAGAATGAATCGTCATGACTTATGAGATCCATCAGTTCTTGACATCATCCAGACCTAGAACTCCATTGTAAAATCTTTCATTTTACATCTGTTAGGTATCTGTGAAAACTTTGTTTGAATATAAACTTCACACCTCACTGTCAATTTTTGTCTTAATAAAACTATATAGATTTATTAGATAATAAATAGCCACAGACTAAAATTTCTCTGCCTGATGACTTCTTCTGTCCCCAAGAATGCTTTTACCTCTCAAATAGTTCCAGGTCCATTTCAATTGGTGTTGAAATACCTCATGGTTCTGCCATCACTTCCAGGCATCTGCTCATGGCCACATAGGTCAGAAAGGTAATGCCAGCAACTGACAGCAGAGGATTTCCTGCCAAATCTGCAATGCATTAGGCCCCCCTGTGCCTGCCCTCTCCCTCAACAACTGTCAGGAGCACCATTTCCCAAGTCTGTAAGGAGATTGGCTATGTTTGGGAGGTACCCTGGACATGCTGTAAAAGCCCTCCTTCTTATCTCTCCTTTACCAGCTCTGGGTGAGGGACTGGAAGTAGCCTATAAACAGACTAGAGGGAGGACCAGCCTTGGTTGAAGGGGAGAGTTGGATGAAGAGAAAAATAGTGAGCAGGTGCTTGAGCATAATGGAAAAAGCACAGGCTTGAAGTATTATCTGAATTCATTCATTTATTCAAGCTGGTGTCTTTGTTTAGGTTGCTACAGTGGAAAAACCATAGACTGAGTGGTGTAAGCAATAGTTCTGAAGGCC
Organism: Noctilio leporinus; assembly: GCA_004026585.1. Lineage (NCBI taxonomy): Eukaryota > Metazoa > Chordata > Mammalia > Chiroptera > Noctilionidae > Noctilio > Noctilio leporinus. Next base: position 112,403 of record PVIW01002053.1, read on the forward strand.
GAGAAGTCCAAAACCAAGGCACTGGCAAGTTTGGTGTCTGATGAGGACCCACTTTCCAGTTCACAGACAGTTTTCTTTCTTCTGTGTCCTCACTTGGTGGAAGGGAACCAGGGCAATGAAACCCAACAGGGGTGGTGCTGGGTGGCAGTGGCAGGATTTCCCCTGGCACGATGCCCTAAATGCTGAGAACTACCCCCAAATAATGCCATGCATGCTAAAAAAAAAAAAAAAAGGATGTGAAAAACATGTGTATAGAACATTGCACCTGGCATATTTTGACTAGTGGGATGGAGAGGGAAAAAGCTAGAACTGTATTTCTTTTGCTTTCTGGGTCTAGAGTTGAGGAATTCTTCTCCTTCAGATGACAACCGGGAAAAGGGGCCCTTGCTTATTCTCTAAAATAAAATCTTTTGGTCATTCAAATATTCAATGGGGTGATGAAGGGAAGGGTGGTGAAGATTTTGTTTCTTAAAGGAAAGAGTCCTGGGCTGGGCTGGAGGGGGAGCCACTGCCCAGCTCTCCCTCCAACTCCCTGGTGGCACCATGGGGCGAGCACACATGGGAGCCAAGACCCTTCTATGGAAAATTAGGAGGCTACGCTAAGGAAGCTGGAAGGACCCTTCTACCTCTGGTAGCCAAGATGGTCTCCAGGGGAGATGGGGTCCTGCTGAGGCCCCAGCTACCCTGCATTTCCGGGGTTCTCAATGAGCAAGCAGTTCCTTGGGATTTGGTACCCAGATTCTCCGGACTTTGGAGCAGCCTTCCATCCCACCTCCCCAACTCCACTTCCTGCCATGGATAACCTGGATGGTCCAACAGGCTCCCTCAGGAACGTTTCTCATCCTCAAATCCATCTGTGTAGCCAGCTCTGCCCAGTTGTGCCAAAAAAACAACAACTCAGGCTCTGTGTCATGAAGTGACGTGCTGAGTGTGTGCCTACTTGGTGTTTACTAACTTGTCTGGGTTGGGCTGGCAGGAGGGAAAACCCTGGTCCTCCTTTGGGCCCTCCTTTTGTGGACACAGACTGCTGACCAGTCCCCAGCAGGTCTGTTCTAATCCAGATCTGGCCAGGAGCCTCCCGTCATTTTGCTGACTCAGTATGTAGCTCTGGATGCAGGGCCCGGAGAGTTGTCAGGTTAGTGAAAAGTTAGTGCCTGTGGCACTGCCAGGAGCCTGCGCTGCCCAGGGCCTAGTTTCTCTTCCCCTTTCTCCACCCTTTTCTAGGACAACCTATTCTCTTCTTTTCACTTCCTGGGCATGACTCACCCAGGAGCTCCCTTCTCAGCATGGCAGGTATGTGTCATTTCCTTATGCGGCTGAGACCCAGACTTTCAGTGTCCCTCCTTCCCGTGACTGGTTTAGTCTGATTGAAAGGGATGACAGGTTGGCCCTCAAAGCCACGGCACACCAGATTCTGGTAAGGGTTTATTATTGGGGTGAATTTATCACTTGTGGGAGGACTTCTGTGTTTTCACTGAGAGATGGTTGGGAGAAGCAGGGGTCTGGGGCAGTGTGTTTTATCCTGTTTTCTTTTTCAGGACACTGGCTTGATGGGAAGCCCCCTGGTCGTGTTACCAGACAGGGGCCTTGCCCTGACTGGGTTAGTCTGCCCAGGGCCAGTTGGTAGTGTGTGGTGGGTTCTTGACTTCGTGTAGGAAAGATTTCACACCAGCCCAGATGACGATGAGGGTACATATATGTATATATATTTATTTATTTTAAGATTTTATTTATTTATTTTTAGAGGGGAAGGGAGGGAGAAAGAGAGGGAGAGAAACGTTGATGTGAGAGAGAGACATCAATCAGCTACCTCTGGCACACCCGCAACTGGGGACCTGGGCTATAACCCAGGCATGCTGCCTGGCTGGGACCTTTCGGTTGGCAGACAAGCTCAATCCACTGAGCCCCGCCAGCCGGGACAGGGTACATTTACTAAGCTGGGGACAGTAAAATAAGGAAGGGCTTAGTATAGAGGAAGCAACAGAAGAGCCTATGCTGGGCTGCCTTAGCCCACTGGGAACTCAGAGGAGAGGGGCCTTGCGGTCAGAGTCAGGGGATTAGCCTGGGACAGGCTACCAGCTGCTGTGGCCTTTGAGTTTAGGAGACTAGGTGTCTGTGGGGAAAGAAGGTGGGGGAGAAGAAGGGAAAGGAAATAGATCTGGCTGCTCCCCGGGGGAAGAACACTCATGCTGGGTCCTTATCTCTCTCTGGCAGGCAGGAATCTTGGGGGAAGTCTCAAGAAAGGGTCTCAGTTGAATATCCATCAGTTTTCCAGATGTGCTCTTTTAGGGTCATGGACTCCACTGATTGGTCAGTGACAGGGCAGGGGTCTTTCGTCATCACAGGTGGCCCTGGCTCACTCACCTGGTTTTGCTGCTTTTCTGGGCCTAGGGCTGAAATGCAACTGAAGCCTGAACGTTATCTCCAGGGAGGAAAGGCCAGGGGAGGAGAGGTTACCCTGGGGTTGAGGCCCTGGTCTTTCCAGCTTTGCCCCCTGCCAGGCACTCCAGCCTTCTGTCCTGGTCACCATCTGCACCTGTCTGGTTGTAAATCGCTCGGCCGTAAGGTTCAGTTACCTGTCTTAGTTTCCCTATTTCACCTGCCAAGGAATTTTCCTAGCTTCTCACTCCTGTCTCAGTAGCACCTCGACCCTCCCTGGTGATGCTGGTGGGGGATGCTGAGCCCTGGGATTAGGGAGGAGGTACCCAGTCTTGCAAGTCCATCACCGGACGATCTGGTTAGCGCTTCTCAATCAGACCAGGATGAGAGAGTCAGCGTGCGGTGAAAAGCCATTCCCATGTGAAACTGAAAACCCCTAGGTGAAAGCGAGGCTCACTGAGTAAGTGCTGGTATTGTCAAAACTGCTCTACCAGCATTGTCTCAGAGACACCCGCAATACCCACGTGACCAGTTGGCTGGGAATTCTTGTGACACCGACTCCTGAGTCAGGTCTCCCAAGGATAGTGGCCATCCTGCTCCCCTCATGGTGGAAAATGGGAAAAAGTGTAGGTATTCCACTGGGCCTGGGAAAATCTCCTTGTTGGGGCAGGGACTAGGAGAAGGGACAGCGCAGTCTGTTGGTACTTCTGTGGTCCTGGACCTGGTTTTGAGGGTCCCAACTTGAGCTAGTGGAAAAGAGTTTTCTGGGAGTATCTGTCCCGTGAGGTGAAGGATCTGAAGCTCATGCCTTATGAGACTGAATGGCATAAAGCGGTTTAGACGAGAGAAGCGTGGAGAAGTGGGTGAGCTGTTTTCTAAGAGTGAAAAGTTAGGTGGAAGTGAAATGCATTCTGCTCTGTGTATATCCAGAAGGCAGGCCTGGGAAGTTACAGAAAAGTAAAATTGGGCTGAATATAAAACAAGGGATCTCTTATCATTACAGATGTGAGCAATGGAACAGGCTGCTCTAAAATTTTGAGGTAGTGAGTTCCTTATCATTAGAAGAATTCAAGCAGCAGGTGGCTAGGAGGGAACTCCTGCACCTGGCTGGAGTTTGGACTGCACGAACTCTTACGTCTCGTCCCATGCTAAGCCTCTGAGTCTCTGATTTGGGACGAGCCCCGCCCTGTCTTCCTGCCCCATAATGCTCCCGTAGCCTATCTCCATCTTCCTCATCACAGGCCTCCTTCCTTGAGCAAGCTAGAGACACCCAGTCTGGCCTGTGCTGTGCCTGGGGTAGGCTCTGTGACAGCTCTGGGCAGAAGCCCCAGAAGGGTCTGCCATGTGCAGTGCAGTCACTAAGCGTTTCTGTTGCATGTTTCTGTGAATTCTTACTGGTCATCTCAGCCACCCCCAGTCCTGTGGGTCAAGATTACTCTGCCTCTTGCTGTGGATGAGGAAGTAAGGAAATACCCAGGCTACTGCAGGGCTCAGATTAGACCTGGACTCTGCCCTCCTGTTCCCAGGGCCATTTGTGGAGTGCCTGGGTGGATGTCCATGCACCCTACTTACAGCCTCCGTGGAATCCTAGTGCAGCCCTGAACAGCTGCGTTACTGTCCCATTTTACAGAGGAGGAAACCAAGGCTCAGAATAGTTGGAACTGAGTCTGGGACACAACTGGTAAGGGATACAGCTATGCTGTTAGCTCTTCCACTGGAGCTGCAGGCGCAGTTCTGAACATTCGGGGAGGGGGCTCCTGGGCAGCTGCAAAACGTACCTCAGGGGACTGGTTCTGGCCATTCAATTTCATACTCCTAGGTGGGTGATGGCCTGCTGCATAGATTCCGGGTCCTATGCTAAATGAAACTGGGGAAAAAGGTGTGTAAGGTACTGTTTCTGGCTTACGAGAACCCTGTAGGCCAAACCAGTGAGCCTAACATGTTTATAAACAAGATGTGCCTAATGCAGAGCAAGAGCTCACCTTATTAAGAAACGGGAGGGAAAGCTTTGTGACAGGGATGGAACTGGAAGTGGGCTTTGCAAAAAGCCTTAGATAGGCAGACATATAGGAGCATGGCGGGGGCGGGAGGAGACATTGTGTTGAGTGCTACATGGACCAAACAGAATTGGGTCCTTGAGTTTTGAGCTATTATTAAGCAAACTTTATTGGCCTTCCCATTTCCCACCCATCCATGGGGGCCCCAAATCTATCTTACGACTGGCTGTTAGGTAGGTTATCTTCATAAATAGGCCTTGGCACTTGGACTGGATCCTTATCAAGCTTTTACTTTTCTGCTGTCTTGTCCACGTTCATTCTGAGTTTTGTTGACAACCTTCCACATCTGTCTCTTTTGTTCACACACTTATCATCCTTAAAGGCCCAGCTCAGAGGCTGCCCTTCCCAATCAGGTGAAGTTAACCCTTTTCTCTTTGGTAGCTCCCTGGGTATAATTTGATTTGTGCCTGTCTGGTAGCACTTACCACATTTTGTCTTGGAATTAATCTGTGGGCACATCTGTCTGCCCAACTTGGTTATAAGTTCCCGCATTACACTTTGCTTCTTTTGTATTCTCTCCTGTCCGCCCACTTGGTGGGGGCTCAGTGATGATGTTGTTGAATTGACTGTCATCACAGCCCCAGGCTGAGGGAAGGCAGAAGAGACCTGGGTAAGCGGCTGCACATGCACCAAAGTTAACCGTGGCGCAATGCAACACGTGCTTTCTATGGGAAAAGAAACAATTTCACAAGAGCAGGGACTTGCCAAAGTCTTGGCTGCTTGCCTCCAACTACTGACTTCACTCTGAAGCAGTCTCTGCTTCACTGGTAAGTACTTTTTCTTCCACTGAGCTTGACACAGGCACCCCCTGACTCCTCTCCTCAGCTAGGCCTCACCCTCTGCCTGCAGTCTTTGGCCTGACCAGCTCAGTTCAGCAAGAATCCCTTCACCCTTGATACCTAGCCAAGCCCCTCTCAGGATCTCCATTCACTGGTTCCCTCACCTTGCCCGTAGGCTATAAACTCCCAGCTGCCCACTGTGTCTGGAAACGCGTTCAAGCTCTCTCCCCTATTGCAATAGTTTTGGACAAAGTCTTCCTTGTCCGTTTTACTCCAACTTGCGCCATTTCAAATTTGGGCCCACATGTGCACACATGTAAGCTCTTAATACAGCATGCTTAACAAACTCCCTGGTTCTCTTAGTTGTCTTGTTCTCTCTCCTGCACTCAGAAAAGCTTCTGGGAAAGGAACTCAGGTATAGGAAGAAGAAAGCCATCTGTCACACTTGGCCATGGGGTCCCCTGTCAGGGGCCTGTGAGTGACTGCAGGGCCATGTCTGCTCTGTAGCCTTCCAGCTCTGTGCCCGGGAGAACCACTACTGCCTTGGGCTGGGAGGGAGAAGTGGAAGAGCCCACAGGATGGGAGTGGAAAGAGTGCCCAAGGGTGTCTCCCTTCCAGGCCCTTCTCTGCTCCCATCCCTTGAAAAGGGCTGCTCTACCCTTGGTTCCCACAGATTTCTCTGTCATTAGAGGCGGTTCTCAGCATTTCTATTTTGGAGCTGCAGCTGGTTGCTTCTCAGAATAAACAGAGCTGTGATATTGGGATAAAAGAAGAAAGGCGTATTATCCCCTCTTTATGCCCTTCCTCTTTCCAATGTTTTCTGTCCTCTACTTCTCTCTTTGTAAAGGCCTTGACCTCAGACCCCTTTCACCTCATCCCTTGCCTGGTGGCTCTTCTTCTGCCCTCTTATAACCCGTCACAGGCTCCCCTCCCAGGCATGTAAGGGCCCTGCTATTACCAGGCCCTTGCTAGGCATGGGGCTCCAGGGCTTGCATAGAACTTAACGTCAAGTTATATAGGAGTTCATATATTCAGGACTTAGGCCAAAGAATCTCAGAGCTGGTCCAGCCCCTCATGCTTTGATGAAGCTACTGAGGTCCCCACTGGGGATGTGCAGTGCTCAGGGTCTCAGAGCTCCTAGGGGTGAAGGTAGGAGCTGTAACACTCTAACTGCGAAGTTTTCCTTGCACTTTTTTACATTGTTATCAGAATGGCTGTGTTGGACCAAAATGATTGAAATGGGAGCTTGCCGATGTGGGGACAGGAAGAGAAATCAGACTCTTGTTTGGGACACAGAAGATGTGAGGTACCTGGTGTATTTATGGACTGACATGGCTTCGTGAGGGATGAAAGTAATCAAGAATACTTTCTGGTTACCTGGAGGTTGGAGGGTCTGGTTAATAAGGAGAAAATGAAGAGATTTATGTATGTGGTCACATTCAAGACCAAGTTTCCTATCAACCCTTGTGCGTTCTACCCGAAGTGGGTCTGACAGTGCATCCGTGTCTTACCTGTTCTGGTCTGTTGGGAGCCCTTCCTTCACTGCCTTGGTCCTTTTCCATCTCCTGCCCCTTTCCTGAGCTTGTGGGCTTTTCCCTTTCGTGAGCTCTGCCCAACTGCCCTGGCCACCAGCCCTGTGTCTGCGGCCTGCTGTGTGGCCTGACCCACATGATGTTAGAAGCAAAAGAGGAAAGGGGACAAGCCAAGACCACTGCAGTGGGTTTCTTTTCTTGCTTTTGTTTTATTTTTAAAAGGTGAAATTGTAGTTCAACTCTCAAATTCATCTTTGGAAACTTTGGTGGACCACCAGCAGTAGAGCTGTTGCTGAGGAGTCTGACCTATATACTCTCAGCACCTCCAATGGCTGAGAGAGCTGTGGGTGTGAATGTCAAGGTCAGGCATTGGAGACAGCTTGGCCTTTCCATGCACCCTGGGCGGGGGCAGAGGATCAGAGATATGGGTTTTGAATTCAAGTGAACTTGAGATTGTGTCTCAGCTCCATCATTTCTTAGCCCAATGACTGTGAGATGGTTAATGAAGTATCTCTGCGATTCTATTTCCTCATCTGTAATAGGGGATACTAACAGCATCTATTTTGAAGAACAGCCTATTTGTTAATTCCATACATAATTAATTGAGCATTTCCTCCTAGCCCAGTCCTCATCTGGCATGATCATTACAGTAGCGGGATCATATACATATACATTGCCTGTCCTTGTGATACTCATGTGTTTGGATAAGGGAACAGGGTATACATATATGTGTGTGTATGTATACCATGATGTTGCACAAAAGTGCCTGATAAATTGTAATTCTTATTATTATATTCAACACTAAAAATGTAGTATAAATAGCCAGGCCGAGAACCAGAAAACATGCTTCCACTCTATAAAATGTTTAGCTTCTTTAGATTTATAGCTTTTTTTTCATTAAAGAGAGCATATTAGTCAAGGTTCCCAGAGAACAGAACCAATAGGATACAGATGCATATGTGTCTAAGCACATGCATATAAATATGCATATATATCCTAAATATATATGCATGGGGAAAGGCAATTTGCTCCACTCAGTCTACTGAATCAAACATTACCCTCACCCAAAGACACCCTTACAGAGACACCCTAAAGAAGCTCTGACCGAATATCTAGGTACCTATATTCCAGTTCAGTTGACACAGAAAATTAACTAGCACAGTAAATCATGGTTGGAAGATGTTGTAGTTGAGAAAACCCTGGGGGAAGCGCCGAGTGCCCACCCTGTCCTGAAGGGGAGGGGAGCCCCGGCTGAAGTCTGAGCAGGATGCAGACTAGTTGTCCCGGGGTCAGGCCAATCCAAAGATTTGTTTTTGTTAGTTTACATTATGTTTTGTAAGTTTGTGCCAACACTTAAAGATGAAAGAGTTCACATTAAAATCTGAATTTCCGGCTTCTCATGAAAAATCTGAAGAAGTGGTCATGTGGAGGAGGTCAGAAGCCCGGGCTGGTTCCTAACCCAGGTACTGGGCACTGGCTCTCCTGTTGGCTTAGCTTTCAGCACCCATGCCTGACCTGCTGCACTCAGATCTGTTACTACTGCCCTGATTTATGGGAAAAGACCTTCCCTGTCCCAGTGGGGAGCATGTTCATAGCATGCTAGGCTATCTCCAGTGAGAGTTGAGGGTGGTAGATGAGGTGGGGCACAGTGTGAGGCTGTGTTCAAAGCACACACCCATGATCTTGCCCTTGGTAGCCTATAAACTTCTTTGATAAGCTGCTTTTTAAGCGTCCCTAGGATGGTAGACCTCCCAGGGCTCTTTGACTTGGAGGCCCTCGGGTGGGGGTGAAAAGCTCTGTCCCCTCCAATTAAGGAACAGCCAAGCCATCCAGTGGACTTGGTCTTGGATGTGTGGCTGGGGGAGGACCAGCAGCTTCTCTGTTTATCATGTTCTATGAGTTTGTACCAACATTTATTTTATTTTATTTTATTTTTTTTTTGTACCAACATTTAAAAATGAGAGCTTTCACATTCAAAATCTCATGAAATACTGGAATGGTTGCCTGAAGATCAAACATCTTTCCAGGTCAGGGTGTGTTTTCTTCTCCTTCAGGCTTGATCTTCAAACACGAGTCTTGGGATGGACACCCCTAGAATCACAGAATCATGAAAATCATGCCTCTTGACTTCTGAGGCACAATGAAGGAACTGGGCATGTTTAGACAGGAGAAGAAACACCTCTTGGGGTACCAAGAGCTGTAGGACTGACTCAATTCTGAATGTCCCGGGAGGGCAGGAGTCCAACCAGCGATGAACAGCTGGGAGAAGGCAGGTCTGTGGCGGGCATGACACAAATTTTCCAATAATGCCAGTGCCTTAGAAATAGAAAGACCTGATGTGTGAGTCAGTAGGGCCCCAAGGCTAGGAGGCAGCCGGGGCTAGAGAGGGGATTTGATGATTAGATGGAAGGTAGATTGGATTCAGTTTCAAACATTTTTCATGTGTGGTACACACAGACAATGCAAATACAGGTAGACTGGGGGTGGGTATTTGAACCCCCAAAGGGGTTGCACACAGGCTCAGAGGTTCAGGCCATAGCAGGCTTGTTTGAATTTATCTTAAGCCATCATGGAGGCTTGGAGATGACCGTCATGAAAAAAGTAGTTGATAGTCACAGGTCTCTGGAAACAGGAGGCACAGGACACCATACAGGGACTTGGGGAGTCACTGGGTCAGTCAGGAAGCAGGTAGGGGGTGAGGGGAATATGGGCAAGAGTCTTTAATGTGGTTTTCTGGGGAAGACCCGAGCTCTTAGAGCTGGATGCGGCCTGGGATGGGAAGACCTGACGCAGGTTCCAGCTGCGCCCTGCACCAAGTGAACTGAGAGCTTCAGGGCAGGCTCTGACCAGGCAAGTCTGGGAAGGCCCTGGAGGCTTGCCCTCCCAGACTGCTGCTGGGGGGGCTGCGTGGCCCCTGCAGGTGTCTGCCATCGCTGATGGCAGCATAGCCATCCAAAATGATTGCTGTGGGCCTCTTGAGGTTGAAGTTCAAATGTGTAGAAGCGGTTGATGGTCCTGGTAGGAATGATTTGTGCCTTTCTGAGCCAGCATTCCTTCACCTATAAAACGACCAGCAACACCTGAGAGGAGGAAGGAGAAAGGGCAGGTGCTTTGTGAGCTTGTCACTTGTTGCTGCATGTGTAATGGGAGAGTGTATCTACATTAGACTGCCATTAAAATGTATACTCCTTTTCCGGGAAATCAAGCACATTAGCTCAGGATGGAAGAAGCCTCTCCCAATAGGCCAGTCCACAGTGGGCAGACCAGGGAGGTGTTGCACGCAGGTGCCAAAGTTCCAAAAGACTGATGTCTTCTTCTCTGTTTGACTCTGTAGCTGGCTGGTATCATAGTCAGTTCACAGGGGTCACTGGGACTCTAGCACATACCAGGGGACTTACTTTGGGTGAGCTGGGCCTCCTGACAAGGATGCAGGTCTTTTAGTTCTATGGTTATGCTCCATCAGTGGGTCTCACTCTGTTCCCCACAGTGAGGATTTCTGCTTTGATGACGCTGACCCCAGTTTTCTCATCTGTGAAATGAAGGAAGTAAAAACAGGTCGTTTATAAGCCCCTTCAGCTTTGGTTCTCACCACTGGTGAGTTCATAACCTTAGCTGTTATTTTTTCTCACTTATCAACATCCTACATCCTTTTCTTTTAATAAGATTTTATTTATCATTTTCAGAGAGAGGGGAAGGGAGGAGAGAGACATCAATATATGGTTGCCTTTCACCTGCCTCCAGCTAGGAACCTGGCTGGAGACCTGGCTTGCAACCTGGTTATGTGACCTGGCTGGGAATCGAACCAGCGACCTTTGGGTTCACAGGCTGGCACCTTATCCACTGTGCCACCAGCCAGGGCTGTACATCCTTTTTCTTTCCTTCTTAACTACTTCCTGGTCCACTACATTTTTTTCTCACAGCCCCATGTTCTCCTCAGAACCCAGAGTCTCTCATTAGGGCTAATGATTTTAACTCCTAGAATTTTTTTTTATTATTCTTTTTTTGACTTCGTATTTTTCCCCCCGAAGGGGGTGCACCATTCCTGGAAGTACTGCAATACCAGGTCGATGTGTGGAGTGGATGGAGCAAGCCCCTATTCCATCTCCTACTTCCAAAAATCCATTTTATATATGGTCCTTGAATAGAGGACTTATCAGATATTAAACTTGATCTTAGAACAGATGCTACACTTGATCTTAGCCAAAAGGCCGAGAAGCAATTCCCAAAATTTTAAATCCCAGAGAGGACTTTGAGAAGGATCTACTCTGGTCCAGTGGCTTTAACCTGAAATTTAGGGCCACTGAATTTTGGCTGCAAACCTTGAAGCATTTTCAGAGAAACATGAATAATTAAACCACCTCAGAACCCAGGCTGTCGCTTTGAACAGTTTAAAATATTCATGCTCAAGACTTTGTTGCAAACACACTCCTCTCACCTAATCCTTCACTTTTTCCATGAGAAAACAGGTCCAGAAAGGTGAGGTGACTTGTCCAAGTTATCTAAGTATCTTCCTGGCATTGAACTTGGATTTGATTCTAAAGAAAAATTTCAATCCATAGGAGGAGAGAAGTCATAGAGCTAGTTCCTTTGGGGGTTCTTGAAGACTTGGATGGGTATCCACCACGCTACCTTCTCACCCGTTTCTGCTGGGCCCTCCCTGCTCACCCCACTTCGCCACTCCGCTGTTGCAGGGCACTTTCTGCCTTCTGCTATGCACTCTCCCCCTCCGGCCTGTCTGCGGTGAAGCTGTGGAGAAATGGGTTACAGTAGTTTTTTTTCAGACTTCCTGCATGCTTCAGAAACCTCAATGAAAGCTGAGCTAAAGTAAAAAGGGCCAAAGACCGTTATGCCAAACATAGATTTGTATCCAACACAGGTGATGCTGGATTCATGATTATTATAGAACCAAAGCACTGAAGCCCAAGACACTGACACCCCCACCCCACCCCCCTCACGTCTTCCTGCTACCCTACTTGGCTCCTGGGGAACATAAGTGCTTGGGGCTGGAAGTTGGTAGTGAAGTCCCGGTCATTCTCACATGTGGACCAAATATATCTATAGAGATGGCCAGAGTGATTCTTCGGAAGTATTTGTCATTGAAACCAAACCCACTGAGAGGAAAACTTCATCACTTCTCTACTACAGCTGTTTGAATGTCCTGTGTCTCTTTTCTGCATACACCTAGTTGTTAACCATGGGAGCATATTTGTGTAGCAAATAGGCATATAATCTTTGGAGTTTTTATATTACTTTAATTCCATATGCCTAAGTAGTGCTCTTATCAATTACCTTTAGGTAATTAACAGGAGTTAATTTATGAGGGAAGTTCTGTACCTGGGTGAGAAGGACAGAATTATGCAGAAATACCATCCTGCTTTTCTTTTTCTTTTCTTTTCTTCTCTCCTCTTTTCCCTCCCTCCTTCCCTTCCTTCCTTCCTTCCTTCCTTCCTTTCTTCCTCCTTTCCTTCCTCCCCCTTCCTCTCTCCCTCCCTCCCATGTTCTTTCTTTTGTTCTTTTCATGGCACATTGCAGAGCCGGCTACCTGCCCATGACCTCTCATTCTCTGGGTTTCCTATTCAAACTGTCACTCACAGGGACTCCTAGGATCAGTTCTTTCCCAGCCTAGCTCAGCCACCTGGCTCTAAGTTTGTATGCCTGACCTTGGGTCTGTAAAACCTTCCTCTTCCATAGTGATTTTCAAAGAATAACGAATTTTGCTACCTTTCAGGCTCAGGAGATTTTGGGTTGGGTTTTTCCTTTGTATTTTACTTTGTTTTCCTAACCAGGGAAGGAAAAAAAAAAAAAAAGCCCTACCACAGCTTGAGCAGTTAGTATTGGGAAGATTGTGCTAGCAGAACTATAAACTGGGGAATTTCTTGCCACTGCGCTCAGGATTACCCCATCTCGAATTACCATGGCTAGAGTTGGGAAAAACTAGAGTTCCCTTCCATTTTCTGAGCTCTGAATAACTGGAACTACCCCCCCCCCCCTTTTTTTTTCCCCTCCATTTTCCCATAATGGGCTTGGGTAACATCAAAAAATGAAAACAGAAACCACTACTGTGCCTGCGAAACCAGAGACTCAAAGATACCCAGGAAGGTACTGAACTTAAAAACTGAAACTTGCTGACAAGGGTCACCATACCAAGTATTTGTCAATCACCCTCTGGGGATGGGAGGCAGGGGTTGCGGCTCAGAGCCCTCTCATTGCAGCTCCTTCAGGACTCAACAGTGAGACAGGGGCTCACCCAACTGTTCTCAACGCTCCCTGGGTATGTATCAAAATTACCTGGATGCTATTTAAAAATGCAGGTGACTGGGCCCCAGCTCCTGATGTTTCCATTCATTAGGGTAGATGAGACTAAGGCTTGAGATATGTCCATATATGCATGTATATAGTGTTAAAAAAAACTATTCAGACACGTTAAAAAAAAAATAGTAAAGCAAGCCCTGGCTGGTGGCACAGTGGATAAGGCCCTGGCCTGCGAACCCAAAGGTCGCTGGTTCGATTCCCAGCCAGGGCAACATAACCAGGTTGCAAGCCAAGTCTCCAGCCAGATCTGTAGCTGGAGGCAGGTGAAAGGCAACCATACATTGATGTTTCTCTCCCTCTCTGCCTCTCTCCCTTCCCCTCTCTCTGAAAATAATAAATAAAATCTTAAAAAAAAAAAAAAAAAAGTAAAGCAGACTTTACTAGAAAACCACTGTAAGTGGGGTTTTTCAGTAGGGGATAGAAATAGAAATAAAACAAGGCAAAAAAGGGGATTTATAGCCAAGGAACAGGGTGGAGTGAATGGGTGAAAAATTACTAAAACGATAGGGTAATTCTTTTCTAAATTGACCTAACCAGATCCTTGCTGAAGGCAATATTCCCTAGGGGAGGGGCTGGTGTGCATGTGTGTGTGTGGGGTGGGTGGGTGAGACATTTGATTAGATAACAAGTGTACCTAGCTATAGAAAGTGGGGGATTCTGGCCGAGCCCACTGAGAAGGATTCTTGCTAAATCTGGACTCTACAAGGACAGAGACAGAGCTGGGATTTGGGTCTACTCAAACAGAGAGGTCTGACTGAAATTTGGCAAGGAGAGGAGCTTTGTCAACACCTATATGGACACACACGCATGCATGCAGACAGGGTGTAGAAGCCATGGGACCAAGCGCTGTTTGAGGTGTTTCAGATCCAATAGTCCACTCTTCTCTCGGGAAGAATCCAGAGCCCAGGGGACATTATCCTGGGGTGTCTATGGGCCAAGGCTGCCTTTCACAGGCAATCCCAAATCTAGATTATTGCAGAGTGCAGCAGTCAAAGACCACACCTGGAGCCCCTCGGACTTTGTTTGAATCGTGGTTCTGCTTTCTGCTTGCTGTGTGACTTATAGGAAGGCTCTCAGTTGCCTTATATGTAAGATGGGAAGTAACAGGTTTGTTATTAGGGTTGGATGGGCTCATCATGTGTGAGAAGTGCTGGCCCAGGGTTGGTCTAGGGAAGTGCTCTGTGTTAACTGCTGTTTGCTTTCAGAAGTAAGCCCTTTGACAGGCATACAGGGCGAGAGGAAGAAGGACATGTGCTCAGGGTCTCAGAGATGGAGAGAGAATCAAGTTAGAGTGGGGCAAAGACCCCACCCCGCCCCAGGCATTGCCAATCTATTCTCTTGGAGGATGGCCTAGAGTCGAGAGAACTTTCTGTAGTCCTCAAGTTCTCTTGGCAGATTTCATTGCAACATCCTATTCATGCTAATCCTAATTTTGGATAGGGCTTGGAAGTCTAGATTTCAGGATCATATTGGCTCTCTAGTCTAGCTTTGGGTTAAGAGAAGAGAACTGGCTAGTCTCTGGGCTACGTGGAGAATCCAGAAAGGAGGACTGTGTCTGGGGAGGAGCTAGAGATAGGTGGCAGAAAGAAGGCTGGCTTCCATCTTTGTGGAAACCACTTCCTTTTAAAATATGTAGCAGTATAACCGACATAATAGTAAAAGAACTGAAGATCCCTTAATTGCATGTAATTCTAAATATAGAGGCATTTTTATGTAGTTGTTCTTACTATGTTAACTCAATTCTCTCTTAACATTTTCGTATAACATTTTCGTGTAGTATCGCTGCTCATGTTGTTATCAGAGAGCTTATCACCATTGATATTGCTTAGAATGGTTTCTGAGCATTTTGTTTTGATTTCACTATTTATTTTAAAATAGTACAGCCATGAACATCTCTGTACTAATGATCCATGCCCACCTCTTTAGATATGGGGCGGGGGGCACTTCCCAAAGGTGGGTGACCCGGTCAACATGTGTGAATTGTTACATAGTCAACTAGCTTGCTCTTCAGAAAGCCAGTTCTGAATGAACTGGCCATTGTACCAGTTTCATTTCAAGCCCATGAACAAAAGACTTTACTATTTTTATCTTGGTATTTTGGCTGGTTTCATAGGCCTGTACTGATTCCTTAACGTTGTTTTCCATAGCATTTTTAACTGCTGAGGATTTTCCCATCTAGTTCTAATTTTTCCCCCAAGTCTTTTTACACAGGTGGCATCCTGTTTGCTTGATGGGGCATCTCAATTGCTGTTTTATCCAATTCGCATTAAACTGAAAGCTGATTGCTGCAGTGTACAGATGGGGGACGTCATCATATTTAATGGTTTTGATATCTGTTTACATAAAGCAGATTTGTAGTGTATACTGGCTTTGCAAAGAGTAGCAGATTGGGGCTTGGCAGGTGGAGAAGCTTGTTCAAGAAAATGGTTTAGTTGTTTTCAGGGTGGTAATAGAGGAGGGGCCAACACCTGCGCTGTCAGACTTGGGTTGGTACTCTCTGGCTGAAAAAAAAAAAACGCTACTTGAGTTTATTTTTTAATTGTCATTTTTCCTGTTTATTAAATGCATCTGAAAATATAACAATAAAATTCTATGCTGCCATCATGATTATGCATATTAATATATTTAAAAAAAGCCAATATTCCTTTCGGTGCTACACGTCTAGCAACTGATGAGCTTAGGTGTAAGTTCTGTTTGAGTGGAATTCTGGGGGCCATGCTGGAAAAGCAGTGTTCCGAGCATTCCTGTTTGGCTTACCGAAATAACCTTGATATGTGGACACAAAGTCCAGAGTGGTGGGCTCACTGGTGGAACTTGGACTGTAGGCTGGGTCTGTTGGGCTCAGATGGAAATCTGAGATCATGTCCTGCCTCTACCACTTAACAAAGGTGACCTACCTTAAGTAAGCTGCTCAGTCACTTTTCCTCATCTTCCACATAGAACTGACATCTGTCTTGAAGACATCAGCAAGGTAGCAAGGGGACTAACACTTGAGAAACAAATACATAGTGTAGGGACCCTCTTCCCTCCTGTCTGTTGCACTTTTTTTTTTTTTTTTTTTTTTAACTTTGACTCAGGTGAAGAAGTTAGGTGCATTTTTGCATGGCAGTCCTACACCCATTTAAAACCAACAATCCTGTCATTACTTCTCAAGACTCCCCATCCCTTCAGTTTTCAGGATCTGTATCATGTGACAAGGTCCCTAGTCCCAGAGGGCTCTGAATGTCTTCACTCTAGAACATAGTCTCTCCTACTGTGGGCCCTGGCTAGGCAGTGCATAGATGTGGTCATGTCTATGGAGAGCCCTGGGGGAAACCACAGTTCTTATTTTAAAGATATGTAGGTAACCCAACTCTGCATAAACTTTGTCGGCCATATCATAGTGACTAACTGTGAGTTCACAGTTAGCTTAAGTTTCATTTTTTAAAAAATATCCAGGTTGTTGCTAAGCCACATCTTCCTCGTCCCATTTTGGGGAAGAGTGTTCTTAAATCTACATGAAGAACGTCACATTTATCCCATTTCAAAAGCTGTATTTTGTAACACTTGGCTTGTCTTACCAGCCTGCGTAGACTTAGGGAGTACTTTGTGGTCTGCAGTGAAAGTCACAATCTTTCCTAATCCTGTGCTTAACTTGGTGCTTCTTGTCTGATGACCACAAACTCCTTAATGCCGAATTAAAAGGTGTGAACAAGGGCCAATTAAAACAACAGTCGGTCCCCAGTTTACTATGGACATTCGATCAGCAGCCATGGGGAGAAACCATTTGACCAGTTATGAATCCGCCTCCTTGTCATCTGGCTTCTCATTAACCTCTTTGGAAATGGGGAAGAACTCAGTCAAATACCCCACTGACGTGTTGATTCATCACGATGCCAAATTTCCCTGCTCAAAAACCAACTCTGTAATGCACACAGAGAGGGAAATGAGATTCACTGGAGTTGGAGGCTGGGAGAGAGAAACATTTGAGATCATGGCTTGAAGTGGACAGGTTGCGGAACCATGCATTTAGTTCGGGGTTAAAGATGACAAAGAGGTTTTGAAAATTACAACCTGTAGGAGATTGGAGGGGAATGCGAGACCCATGGAGGGCGGAACACATCTTTAATCCTGAGCTTTTGTGCACCTTGTATCTTGTGTCTTGAAGTGCCGAGTGGCGAGATCCCTGCGGGGACCAGGTGGCATCAGGGTCAGAAGCAGGCTTGAGGCGAGGGACCCTGAGATCCTGCTCCCCTGGGGTCTCTCCCTGTTCAAGCAGTAGTATGCAGGAGCAGCTCTCACACACTGGCAGCCCATTTCTGCCCAAGCCTCTTTCAGCGAGGTCAGTTCTAAATGAGCAATAATGGGCGTTTGCACCAGAGCAATTGGTAGTGACACAAATCAAGCTGCGATGCCCTTGGACTGTTGTGAAACATATCATGGCCTCCCTAGACTTGCTCCTGCTGTTTCCTAGCTCACACCGGTGTTTCTGTCTCTGGCCAGAATTATCCATTTTAAATGAAAATCTGCTTCTCTACAGGGTAAAGTTCAAATTCTTTCGCATGTGGCCGCCATCTCATCTCATTTCCCAACAACCCCTTACTATCCCTGGGAGTCTTACATCAAGTCATGTGGTTTCCCCACCCCACTGGGTCAGCTTTTCCTGAGTTCCTAGGGCTCCTGCAAGCTCTCTTTTGAGCTCCTCTGGCACTGAGCTTAGATTTCTATCAGCCCATCTTTTGTTCTGGCTGTTTTGTTTTTATCTTTTTATAAGTCTCTGGTGGACAGGGACCCTCTTTAGTTTATCTTGGTATGGTCAGAGTCTGGCATATCTCCGCCACCTCCAGACATGGAAGTCAGAGTGGGGAAGAGGTGGAGGATTGGAGGAAGATGGGAAGAGGGAAGGGGGAGAAGAAAAAGAAGAAAAGAGGGAAGAAAGGGAGGAGGGAGGGGGGAGGGAGAGGGGAAGAGAGGAAGGGAAGGGAGGGGAAGCGACTAAGGGAGAGAGAAAGGGAGAAAAACAGACCAGTCAGAAATCATTCATCATCTGGCATAAAAGGAGTAAGGTGAGTGATTTCTCTGAAGGATTGGAGAAGCAGCGGAGGCCAGGGGTCACATGGGAAGTAAGTAAAATCTGCCCAGCTATAGGGATCACAGTTCTTGATCTAGTGAGGAAAACAGAGGTTCCATGAACAAGGGAGGATGAGTAATTCATCCCTGTTTCTCCCCTCCTGCCCCTCCTGCCCTCTGAAAGCCAGTCCCAAGTTAGTTGACCTCTGGGTTGGCAGAGACTGGCAAGAAAATGATCCTCAGCCGGTAATGTGTGCAAGGGGTGGTGGGCCGAAAGTGAGCTAGAGTCTCCCTAAATGTTTTTGACTGCCGCTGAATTACAGTTGGCAAAATGAACAATTTTTCTGGTCCTTTCCTTTGCAAGGTAATGGGGAGGGGTACTTGGAGAGGAGGGAAGGCATTAGCCAGACAACAGATTGGGTGGCTTGGGAACTGGGAGGACGCTGGTGCCACAGGGACTGGGGACAGAAAGGGCTTGGGCTGGGGAGGGCATGCTGCATGGAGCCACTAGGGTTCAGCCTGTGAAGAAATGCAAGCCTGGCTCCCCAAGACTGCAAGGTCACTGCCAAGTAGTTAAGTGGCTGCTCTCAGCAGGTCTTTGCAGAGGAAAGGCAAGTGTTCCCCATTTTCTTGATGTGGAAATGGCAAGAGGAAGTGACTCAGAGATGGAGTGGAAATAAAATGTGTCTTGTGACATTCTGGTTTCTATGAGATCCAAAGGCCTGGTGTTTTGAAGTTGCTGGGAGGCTTCCTTTCACACACCTGTGGTGTCCCCAGGCCAGACGATGGCCCTATGTGTGGGTGAGGAGGAGGAGGTGGAGGAAGGCAGGTATTGATGAAAAGGCAGCCTCAGAAAACTTGAGGCAGAAGGGGCTGCTGCAACCACCTGCTCCTGGACTTACTAGGCCTATTTAATTTTTTACAAATGAGGATGAGTGCTGGGTTTCTGATGCTTTCTTCTGCCAAGTCACAGGCACTTAAAAAATACATGTGCCAGGGAATCATCTCTGATTCTCCAGAAATGTCTGTAGCCTGGGTAATGTTAGCCTCAGACCTCAGGAGAGGAAACCGAGGCCTTTGGAGGTGACCTCGTCCAGATTACATAACTGGTAAGTGGCAGAACTTTCAATTCTGGAGACAATGCATTTTTGGCGTCAGGCTCCCAGTATCCGCTTTCATGTTTGGTTCCCCAAGAGGCCAAACTTCGCTGTCCATTTCCAGACTATTGTTGTCATTTCATTAGCTAACCCTCCCATAAACCGCCCCCTCCCATATGTGGAAAGACAATGTTAGATTGAAAGACTGCCCTTCAAATGGAAGACATTGAGCTTTATGGTGAAATCTCTATAGTGTCATGTTTTTCCATTTTGCATGGACATGGGAAATACCATCAAAAACTATCGTCCACCTACCTACTGCTGTCTGGGAACTCTGACCCATCTGGCCTGATGTCTCAAGGCATCAGAGCCAGTCAGTGGCAGAGCTGGGCACTAACTCCAGAGCATGGTGGCAGGATAGCCACACACCAGCCCTCTGGTCTTTGGCAATTGACATTGAAGCTTGGCCTCTTGGGAAACCAGATGTACGAGCGGATGCTGAGAGTCCTGAAGGTAGAATCCATTGTCTTAAGGATTGAAAGTTATACCCTAGATTTAAGGGAACATGAAAAGGGGACATTTAGTCATAGAGGTGGCATGATGTCTTAGGGGAAAGTGCACACACATCTGACTCATCGAACCTGGGTTTAAAACTTGCGTCCTCAGGGCTGCAATGCCAAACAGTCTGGAATGTTATTCCCGAAGGACTTCAGAGTTCGGCAACTTGGTGGCCTTATGCCCCTGCCACTGACTAGTGGTGTGATCTGGACAGTCACTTTGCTAGGCCTTGGTTTTGTCTCTTAAAGTCTGAGGCTAATATTACAGTCCTACCAAACTTTTCTAGAGACTTAGGAATTGCTGACATATACTCCCTGGCACGCAGAATGTGTTCAGGGAGACGTAACATAACCCTACGATATCTTCAAGTGCAAGATTGTTCTTTTCTGGGATACTGACCCCTGTAACCCTGATATCTTCCCATGCCAGGGACACAGCCCTGGGAACAGTGACAAACCGGAGACCCTGCAGGGACTCAAATTCTGCTTCAGTCCCCCCTCCTTCAGGCAGGTGAATGTCTTACCATTCAGGAAGTGTCGCTTGTTTTCTTCCTGAACACTTCAGAGATTGTACAGCCTTTCTTAGTACCCATTGCAGGTTTGGGCCAACATGTTCTCGTAGCCAATCAGAACTTTTCCTGTTTTAATTGGGCCCATTTCCTTGTGTTTGTTATTCTTTGACTTTGACTTAGGCAGATGGGGGGTAGGTAGGAGGGGGTTGGGAAGCAAGCCCAGAGCCCACGATGGCTCAAAGCCAGGGTTTCACTGGTATAGTGGGACATACACTCTGACACTGCTCATGGGGTCTGGGATAGGCCAGGGGGCAGGGGACAGGGATGGCCAGTCTGGGGGTCTAGGTCTGGACTGGAGAAGGGGTCAGGGCTTTTGGCTCACAAGCTGAGAGTCAAGAGAGTTTGTGATCACATGACTAAGTCCCAGCTCAGGAAGGGGTTATGATCTCTAAGCCAAGAAGACTTAGACGTCAGGGTTCTTCATGAACTGGGAATATTGAGTGTTGGGAGGATTAATTTATTCCTGCAGAGAGTTGGTGCCAATCTCAGTAGTATCAAGAAATGCAACTTTCTTCAAAGAAAGATAGGCAAGTGGGAAAACCTTGGAACTTGGATGCGAATTTGGCTACTCAGGAAGTGTGAGTCCTGGATCAGATGGCCTGAACCTTCTTAAGTATGTTTTCTCATCTGAACATGGGCATAACCATCTCCACCCATCTCTCAGGGTTGCAGTGCAAAACAAACCAAGAAAGTGTGTTTGTTTTAAAGTTTTAAAATTGAAATTATCTTGGAAATAAATAGCCCAAGGTGACTATTGCACAGAACCAAAGGCAGACCTGAGGAACTTGCATCAGGCTGAAGGTATAGGTAGAGCCTGGGTGACTGAAATGACCCGGCTTAAATATTCCAACTGGAGCCATACTGACCACTGTGTATTTATCCACTCACCCACCGAAGGGCACCTTGGTTGCTTCTATGGTTTGGCCATTATTATGCGTAAAGCTGCTATCAATATCCACCTGCAGATTTTTGTGGGGGCATAAGTTGTCAACTACTTTGGGTAAATACCGAGAAGCATGATTGCTGGGTTGTATGGTAAGAGTACGTTTACCTTTGTAAGCAACCGCACAACTCTCTTTCAGAGTTTGTACCAGCAATGAATGAGAGTTCCTGTTGCTCCACATCCTTGTTACATGTTTGTACCCTCTTGTTCCTCAAGTTTAGAAAACAGCCACATTTCTATGCACTGTTGGTTGTAGCTGCACCAGTTTAATAGCACTGTGTGTATGTGTGGGGCATCTAAGCTCTTTCTGCCCCCTCCTTACCCAAGACTGTGCTGGTCTCTCTCCCAGGCCAAGGTTTCTTTCTTGTCTCCTGCTCTATCTCTGCTCCCGTGCTCTGCCTTTCAGAGAGGGCTTATCTCACTCACTCTTCTCTTCAGGAAATGATGCACATCATGTGTGCAATTAGAGCTTCTTAGATTGCATCAGCCAAATCTCTTGAATTTTACTGACATTTTATTTCTACGCAACTATTCTCTCCTACGTTCTTCCCTGGTGTTTCAGGGAGCCCCTCGAGGGTCTCCCATTGGCTCATTGGCACTAGCACCATTTGGTTTAAAAGGCTACCTGGAGCCCTGGCTGGTGGCTTAGTGGATAAGGTGCCAGCCTGCAAACCCAAAGGTCCCAGCCAGGGTATAGAACCAGGTTGCAAGCCAGGTCTGGAGGCAGGTAAAAGGCAACCATACACTGATGTCTGTCCCTCTCTCTGCCTCTCTCTCCCTTCCCCTCTCTTTAAAACTAATAAAATCTTAAAAAACAAAACAAAACAAAAAAAACGACTACCTGGGCTAGGAGTACATGTCCCAAATGACTACCCCCTCTGCCCCAATCTCCTTCATTGTGAGTTCCCAGAAGCCATGTGGTATAACCTGCAGACAGAGATATAATCTTTCCAGCTCTGAGTTGGTGCTCCCACCAGCCAATCTGACAACATTGATTGCGCCCCTGGTTTCCAAATGACCTTTTGAATGCAGCCCCTCTGGCTGCCATTACTAGAAACTAGTCCCTAGAGACAGACGCCATCTGCCACTCTATTTTCTTTCTACCCCAGACACCTGTTTCACAAAACTGCCTCATGAAAGTCCTGCCTGAAAACTAGTTTATACAAACAGAAACCAGGGATCTTGGGACCCCTGGCTCCATAGACGCAGTAGATCCTGCATCTGTGTGTGTTTTTGACTTACCCATGTGTCTACTGTGCCTGTTTATCTCTATACTAGAGGGTACGCTCCTCAGGGGCAGGACACCTTGCCTCATTTTCACATCCTCGAGTCGATGATCTATCACGGTTTCCTCTCATAGCCCCTTGGGCCTGGTCATTTCTGTATCCTCCTGCTTCCTTCTCCATGCTAGCATCTGCATCTGTGTGACTGAGCATGCTCTCTGGCTCCTGAGTCCACTCAGCCCTTGTACAGAGCTGTCTGCAATGCTGGGAACAATGACTGTCAGAAGTGGAGTGTGAATGCTCAGACCCCTTCCTCTCTGGGAGGAGTGGCTCACTCTATGGAATTACTGGGCAGTGGCCCAAGTGGTGATGACTGAATCGATAACTCTCCTCTGGCCATTTCCCCCTCCCTGCCACACACTCCCCACTCCTCTAATGGCTCTCCTCTGAGACCGCTGCCTCTGGAGTCCCTATTGAGGGTCTGGGGAAACTTAGGTACGTCTCCCTAGCAGAGTACTGACACACAGGACATGCTTAGAAGATATTTGTTGAGAAACGATGGAGACTTCTAGAATATTCTTTAGTCTCTACAATAAAATAGATTGAAGAGTCTTTTCTCCATCGGTCTTGCCCTGTGGACTCAGGCTGCTGCTGGGCCAGTTGTCTGCCTGCCCCCAATAGCAGGGACACAACCTGTTCCTTCCCTCATCCTCAAAACCCCCTTTTGTGTCTCCTAATGCGCATTGATCCCCCTACTAAGGAATAACTCTTTGGAGTTAATGACTATGTGTGTGTGCACCTTCCTTTCTAGCACCCAGCACAGTGTGAATGAATGAACATAGACTTTGCTTCCACCTCTAAAATATTTGACTCTGCATTTGGATTTGAACATTCATTGCCAGCTCCACTTTTTGTCCCCCAACTTCTGGTCTAGGAATGTCCCCTTAAATGTCCCCCAGTCTTCTGTTAGAAGGGAGCTATCTTTCTGTAAGTCTGGGTTCAGAATGAGAGCAAAGTTTAGTCTAGAATACTGGTTCCCAACTCAGGGTGAGTGTTAGAAAAAGCCTTGGAAACATAAGAAAACACCAATTCCAGGCCTCCCCACAGACCAACACAGTGGTAATTTCTGAGCATAGGGCCTGGGTTTAGGCTTCCTTAAAACCTTCCTAGAGGGTGTTAATGCAGAACTAAGGCTGACATCATGGGTATGGAGATAGACCATTCACCACTTAATGCCCACCACTTCCTTCATGCACTCTTGCTAAAGCAATAAACCCAACAGTGTTGTGTTGGATCCAAAGACCAATTTTGCTGAGATTCAGGGTGAACTAAATGTTTCTAGGATTCTTATTGTCCATATAAGTGTCAATCAAACTGTCATCAGAACTGGGTGGGTCTTCTAGGGGCCTATCCCAGTCCCCGCCCACCGGCAGAAAGACCTCTCAATCTGGGCAGCTGGAGAAGTGACGTTCCTCTTGAATTCTCCTACATGCAGTGAATGATGTGCTGTGTGATGCGTTCCTGTGGACTGAGGCCTCCTGCCCAGAAAGTTTCAGGCCGGTGGCTTCGGGTGGGGGTTTTCAGAACCATCACCTGGTAGTGTGACCGCCTTTCCCCAACCTGGGCCCTCTCCGGCCTTCTTCCTTCAGGCCACCTATTCTCCAATTCTGTTTCTTCTTAGTTTTCCCCCTTGCCCCTGCTTCTCGCCTGCTATTTTCCACTGTCTCCTTTGCTTTTTCTGCTCAGCTGTGCCTTGGAAGCATGCTGTGGCCGCCTCCTCTCACAGCTTCCTTTGCAAAGTACGGGCCCCATGCCTGGGAGCCAGTGTGGGAGGAGAAGAGGAGCAGAGAGACGGGCTTGTGGATGAGAGCGCTTGCAGCCTGAGAGTTGGAGGTCTGGGTTTCATACCTGGATGTTTACGTAAACTGATCCTTTGTGCTCAGCTTCCCCCTGTCAATCAATTCCAGTGCCTTTAAGAGAGGTTTCTGGGAATGGGAGAATGTGTTGTTTGCGTGGGTCTCAGCTTGGTGTGTGCTGTCCTATGAGTGGGGGGAGGTGGGGCATGTGGGCCTACACCGACTCACCGCAGGGCTGTCCCTCTGCTGTCTCTGCAGGACTGCGATGTGCTGGTCCTAGCTGCTGTCTGAAAGGATGTCTGGGGTGTCCGAGCCCCTGAGCCGAGTGAAGGTGGGCACGTTAGGTCGTCCAGAAGGCCCCCCAGAGCCCATGGTGGTGCCAGTAGATGTGGAAAAGGAAGACATGCGGATCCTCAAGGTCTGCTTCTATGGCAACAGCTTCAACCCTGGGAAGAACTTCAAACTGGTTAAATGCACTGTGCAGTCCCAGATCCGGGTGAGTGTGGCAGGCGGTGCCTGCTCCATCTGTTTGTCTGTTTCTCCCTCTCCTTCCCGGGCGGCTGAGTGTCTCTCCTTCCGCCTAACAGGCTCCTCTGCAGCCACCCCTGGGCTGCGGGCGCCAGGGGAGAAGTCAGCCTGCAGAGCCAGGCCTCCTCTCAAGGAGTCTGCAGACACTTAGGAGAAGCGTAGGGGACAGATTTTATAGCTTTCGTTAAAATCCCAGATCATTGGCTTGCTCTTTGATTCAACGCATTTCAACTCCTTAAATATACATGACATTTGAGTCTCTGTGTGAGATGTAAGAATTCTCACCCTCATAGAGTTTACACTCTGGTGGAAGTGGAATTAGAGAGACACACAAGTGATAGCATTGAAAATAGAACACAAATGGCATAAGACCTGGGCTGGGTGCTTAGACACAGGAGCTAGGGGACACTTAGAGGATGACAACGAACTAGAGATGCCCTCGAACAGGTGAGTAGTTGGCAGGCCTTCCCTGAGGCAGTCATTCAGTTGGCTCATTCTCACCACTGTCTCAGAATCTGTTTTGCAAGCGCCCCACTGGCATCAGGACACCTAGATACCAGGAAGCCAGTTCAGCTTAACCGAACATGTAAGAACTTGTCATCACAAACAGAGTTACAATACAATGGTTGATTTAAATGCCTACATTTATTGAACAACTACTGGGTACAGTCTGGATCAATTTCTCTACATACATTATCTCACTGAATTTTCCCAACGACCCAGTGAGGTTAGATACAATGAGAACATCGCCCTTTACTGTCCAGAATAGTCCTCTCTGATGATGCGAAAGAAAGCCAAATTGATTCTCAAAATGGGGCTTGGTGGGATGATAATTTGAAGCAGGGGACTTGGTGGGAAAGCTAATCAGGTCTGAGAAAGCTGGATGGAACATCTCCAGTCGTGTCATTACCCATCCTCCCGTCTTAAAAGTCAGTACCCCCCAAACTCAGTGGTTGGTGCCAGCAACACCCTCCACACAGCCTGCCTGGCTGCCTTCCATGTATCACAGCACGTGCCCTGCTTCAACACACCAGAATGATTGATTAGGTCACTGCCTTGGAGACCTAATCAAAATTGGTTAGGTTTGGCTACTCCCTCTGTTTCCTTAACTGATTTGATTAGGACCTTATTTGCTTATTTGTTTCTGGATATGCAGGTACAATTTTGTATTTAGAGTGAGCCCTGGACACTTTCTTCCAGGACAGTGTCTTCATACCTCTTGAGTCTTCCTTAGGGTGTATTATCTTTATAGATAGCTGATGCCATCCATTGTGGATTTTATTGATGTAGCTTTTAGAAGTTAAGCTGACTTCCAAGTTTTGGGGCACCTCCCTGCCTTTTTGCTAAAAGCCAGAGAGCATCCAGATGGCCCAGATAAGGACGTGTTCTGTGGAGTTAGTGAAAAGGGACCTGAAGGACAGGCGGATTTGAAGTGGCAGCTCTGAGGAGAGCAGAGTTTTCCATGAGGAGGGAACAGCAAGAACAAAGGCAAGGAGGCTTCTGAACAATGAGGAGTTCAGTTAGGCTGGCACATGGCTTATATTTAGAAAAGTATCTAAAGTCAAGATGAGAAAGGAAAAGTTGCTGGCACATAAGGGAGGGCTTAGAATATCAGGCTGCGGAATTGGGACTCCCAGTTTTTAAGCAGGGGAGAGACTATCCTGGTGCTGTGGTGGGGTGGGCGGGGGGGTGGGGCGGTCAAGGTGAAAAACCAACAGGCTACAGAGGGCAATGAGGCCCCAGTTTAAGAAGGATGGTGGCTAGCACCCAAGACATTATCTGGAGGAGTATGAAAACAGAGGTGGAGAACAAAGAAAGATGTGCCAGTCTTCTAGGAATTTATGTCCAGCCTTCTGGGTTTTCCTGTTTTAATCCTGCAGGCAAAATATCACCTGTTTGTTGCAAACAGCCATGATTTAAAGCCATCTAGACTTTGAGCCAAATACTGCTTTCTACTTATAGGTTTACATGGCCTTAGACCCAATACTTCACCAACCTAGCTTCAGTCTCCTCATTGGATAATATGCCCATATGTAGCCTTGTAAGGATGAGAGATGATAGATGAAAAAATGACTACATACAGTAGGAGCCCAATCATTGATTGTGTAGGTATTAGATTGTTACCCTGCTCAGGGATCTCCAAGGGTTGCTTTTTCTTTTTCTTAAAGATGTATTTATTTATTATTTTTAGAGAGGGGGGAAGGGAGAGAGACAGAGAGGGAAGAGACATCAGTGTGTGGTTGCCTTTCACCTGCCTTCAGCTACAGACCTGGCTTGCAACCTGGTTATGTTGCCCTGGCTAGGAATTGAATCAGTGACCTTCGGGTTTGCAGGCCAGTGCCTTATCCACTGTGCCCCAGCCAGGGCTCCAAGGGTTTCTAATTGCCCATAGAATACAGTTCAAATTGTATTCTTTCAATGTTTATCTACTTATTTGTCATATTTTTAAAGAGAGAAGATGATCATACTTATGTTTTGAAGCAGTACATAGTGTCCTGCAAGATGTGAAAGGTATTTTGTAGCAAAGGGGTTTTACAGTTAAAGAAGTTTGAGAAATGCTAGGTTAAACAATTCTGAACAGATTTCGTTGCGACAAGACTTCTCAGAACCTTAAATATGTGGATATGTGTAGTGGAGCACTAAGAAAAGGGCCACAGACAGGACATTTTCTTAAGTAAGTCATTTCTTAATTGCCTAAGAAACCCTTCTTTAAAAGTTGGACCACTAGTTCTCTGGAAAATCATTTAGGGATCTCTTTTCCCAAAGCTCTGACAGCTGTACAAAAAGGGCAGGAGAGAGGAAAGGCTGGTGGAAGGGAGATGGATGAGGAAGCAGTGGCCACAGTGCTTGTGGGAGATGGTGAAGGCCTGAAGTAAGGGAATGGTTGGAAACAAAGGCAAGTCAATAGTAGATCTGAGTGCATCCAGGAAGGCAGAAGCAACAGAACTTGATGACTCACTAGATGGAGGGAGGAAGAGAAAGGTAGAAGACAGGATGACTCATGCCTTTGCTTGGGCAATCCAAAGGATATTGATATCATTCATTGAGCAAACACCAGAGAAAGAAAGGGAGTTCTGAGATTTCAGCTTTACACGTGTTGTGCTTATGAAACGGCCTCATGGAGGAAAGTGGGTCTGGAGCTCAGGAGGGAGAAAGGACCTCAAGATGAGGATTTAGGAGTCATTATGAATGGGTACCATGTGAATGGCTAGATACCCCACAGAGGATGGGTAGAGCAAGTGAAAAAAAGTTCCAATTAGGAAACCTTGGGAAGTTAACTTCTGAGGGGGCAGATAAAGAAAGAGGAACAAATGAAGGAAAAAGATAAATCATCCAGAGAAAGATAAAAAGAAACAAAAGAGCAGGCAGGTGAGACAAAGGCAGAAAACCCTTTGAGGAAAGAGTGGTTAGCAGCATCAGAAAGGTCAAGCCATATAAGCTAAAAATAGGTTCATTGGCTTCAGCAACAGGTGACAAAATGATGTTTTGCTGAAACGTTTCAGTGAAGAGATGGGGGGAGAAGGCATTGTGCAGTCAGATAGAGTGGAGACAATGAGTATACTCAACATTTCAGCGAGATTATCATCGTGAAGGGAAGCAAAGAGAAAGCCAGAGGAATAGTGCTACCAGCAGGAGGAAAAGCATATGCGAAGGTCCTGAAGTGGGAAAGCCCAGGACGGGTTTGAGACTGAAGAGTGGCCAAGGTTGGCTATTTAAACCACATTAACGATTTTGGATTTTACCCCATCTCTTGAGGGAGGTCAGTGATCTAGTTTAAGCATCCGAATGACACGAGATTCCATTTTTAAAGTATCACTGGGTTACATAGTAGAAAACAGATTGAAGGAAGGCAAGAATGAATGTGGGGAGATGTTAGGTGGCTGTTGCAGTAACCCAATGAGAGATAATAGTATCTTAGATTAGGATTATAATCACGGTGATGATAGTGTTGGTAGTAATGATAGTGGCAGTGATCATGATGTTCGTGATGGTGTTGGTGGTGATGGTGGTGGTACTGGTGAAGATAATGATGGTGGTGATGGGACTTGATGATGATGATAGGGATGATGATGATGGATGATGGTACTACTGCTGCTGAAGGTCAAGGTGGTGGCGGTGATGATAGTAGCTAGAACTTTTGAAAGCACAGCATATGCATTATCCTATTGACTTCTCAAAAGAACCCTATGAAGCACAGACTATTATTATCTCCATTTTGTATATAAGGCTATAAGGTCCAGAGGAGTTAAGCAAATTGCTAAGAAGTGGTGGAGCCTATTTTCAAACCCAGTCAACCCCTGTCTGGAGCCTGCGCCCTTTACCACCATGGTGTGTGGAGGGAAGTCATTATAATGCAAAGAATTTATGAGATGGAAATGAATGGTTTTGCTGATGGACAGATGTCAAGGCTGGTGGCCAGGGTCCCACTTTTCTTAAATGAAGACCACTTGTGGAGAAGCTAACTGAGGCGTTCACAAGTTTAGTTGTGGACCTGTCAAGGTCAATTGAGATGCCCCAATGTTTTCACATGAAAATGTTGAGCAGACTCTTTGAGACATGAATCTGGAGGAGAGAACTGGGCTGGAGACAGACATTTGAGTGTTGTCCACCCTCTACCTGGTGGTGGAAGCCATGGCTGAGGGTGAGATCAATAATGAAAGAGTCCTGAATGATTTCATCATGCACCCCACAAATACTTGTTGAGTGCCCCATGTACCTGCATCATGCTTGTTATGACCTGGGAAATATTATCATACTGAAAACACAGATGTTCTCCCTGCTTTCATGAAGCTTCCAGGCCAAGGGTGAACTTGACATTGACTCCCACTAATGAGTGAAACTTTAAAAGTGAAGACTCACACTCTGACAGGAAGAAAGGCTCTGTGAGATGAATGAGTACAAAAGATCTTGGCCCAAACGTTGAGGAACAGCTTTGTTATCCAGGGCCTGTTCGTGGATGCTGGATCCAGCCACGTAGGTCCAGACCCTGCCTGAAACTCTCCTAGAGAGGCCCCCCACCCTCTGCGTCCTGACCTCTTCTCGCACTTTCCTTCCCTAGCTGGGCTTTGTCCTTGGATGGATTTTTCTACTTACAGCTCCATATCTTCTTTCACCAATCTCCCCAAGCTCCAAGTGCTGCCAGCCCTTCAAACTTGCTAAGCACTTTTCCTTCCATAAGAACACTCCTGAAGTCCTGGCACCCCTGCATAGCTGTTTCTGGCCACACAGAGGCAATTCAGAACCACTTTGGTGCAGCCCATTGCTAGCACATTTTCAAACCATAGTTATCCCATGCACACTTGTTGAATTCATGTGTTTCTTTTTATTCTTCACTTCTTTCTATGCAAATATAATAGCCTTGTGATGCTTTCTCTGTGCTGTTAAGAGCTGTGTGAATAAGAGCTGGCCCTTGTGCTTGGGACCAGGCAGACACTGGATAGGTGTTGCAGAGAACTGAGCAGTGTGCTAAATTTTGCTTTTCCTGGTTTTCCAGTTCCCTTTTGTTTGACATTCATTGGAAATTGTATTTGTTTGGGAGCTCTGCATCTCTGTAGCAAGTGGAAGTTTATATCATTATTTATTTCTCTAACATGCTAATTTGCTTGTCTGGGAGAGGGGTTAAGATAACACTTTGTAAACAATCAGCAGAGCGCCACCCAGAAGTGCCCACACAGGGTGTCTCGCTGACTCTTACAGTCTCTCTTTCATATTCTCTCCCCCCCCCTCCCTTTCCCTCTCTCCCTCTCTCTCATGCTCTCTCCTCCCTACCCCTTTCCTTTCTTTTCCTCCTCTTTGCTCACTCTCTTCTAGGATATGTTGGCTATGTTGATCATATGTCCTAGTTTGTCTCAGACTGTCCAGGGATGACTATTAACAGTGCCCCTGCCAATTGCAAGAACATCATGATTCTTGGAATGAATCATCTGGTCACCTCACTTTGACTTGCTGGTTCATGGTGTTTTTTTCTCTGGTTAATCTCAGATGACCCCACTCTTCCGCAGGGGCCCATCTCTGTCCATCATCGGACTGTCTGTGTCTCACAAGGAGGACCTGAAACAGAAAAGCAGGCACATGTCTGTGATATGGTGTGGTTCCCAGGTACAGACCAAGCCCCATATCCAAGACCCTCTCCCTCAGCCAACCTCCACCATGCTGAAAAGCCATGTTCAAGGTTCATCCTTGTTTTTTCTCAAAGCACCACCCCCACTTAGAATCTGTGCGTCCCCAGGAGGCACAGAGACTGGACCTTCCTACCAGGTCCAGTTGTGTCCCCTTCTTTCAAAACAAGTCTCCCAGGTGGCAGGGGTGGCCAGTGGGTGCCACTTGCCTGATGTTTAAGGAGAGCAGAGTTCAGTCCCAAATACAGCTTGCTCTGCACACGATGGCCTCCCTGCCCTCCCAGTAAATTCAGTGGTTACACAATTCATTCCAGAATGTTCATTCCAGAATGTTCTCAGAGAAGCAGGTTTCAGATATTGTAGCCCATTCTGTCCTATACTCATCAGACAATCACCCCATTAGTTTAGAGTTTCAACCTACCACTTAATCAGACACAGGATGTTAGGGCCTGGCTGTTTGTGTCTCCCACCCTCAAATTCATGTGTCGAAGCCCTAGGCCCCAGTGGGGATGTATTAGGAGGTAGGGCC
This sequence comes from Noctilio leporinus, assembly GCA_004026585.1. NCBI lineage: Eukaryota > Metazoa > Chordata > Mammalia > Chiroptera > Noctilionidae > Noctilio > Noctilio leporinus. The sequence continues at coordinate 143,935 of PVIW01002053.1, forward strand.
TTTGGGAGGGGCTGAGGTTTAGATAAGGTCATGAGGGCACCCATGATGGGATTAGTATCCTTGTAAGAAGGTGAAGAGACTGGAACTCTTTCCCTGTTACATGAGGACACAGGGTGGCCATCTGCAAATGAGGGAGAGATACCGCACCCAAAACAAAATGAACCATGAGAAATAAATGTTTGTCATTTAGGCCACCCAATGTCTGGTATTCTGTTATAGCAGCCTGAGTTTAGGCATAGGGCCAGCCCCTCTGTGTGGGCAGGGAGCGGTCCCCAGCCCAAACCCTATTCGCTCAGGTCCTTCGTTCCAGAACAATCCCTGCTGTCCTCCTTCAGATGCCTCCAGGGGGAAGAACACAAGGTTGAGGTGGGAGGAAGGCAGCATTCCTTTCTAAAAGCAAAGTTACCTTAAAGAGAATAAGCAAAACCGGACAAGGCCAACCCCGCTGTACGTGAGAACAGTCCCTGAAAACCTGAGAGGAAAAGGTTCAGCCAGGAAACCACAGGTTGCCACAGAGACACAGTGACGAAAAAAGAGGTACATTCACAAGAACCTTCTCCTTTCTGCGCCTTGCACCCCCCTCCTCCGCCCCAACTTCCTGTGCCTGCCCGCCAGGCCCACTCCTGGAGCTCCTGGGCCACAGCTGTCTGCAGGTGGGGGTGCGAGGCAAGCGTGTGGGGTTCTGGGCCCCCTTTGTCTATCTCTGTGATACACTCATTGTGTTGACAAATTAGCAGTCAGGTGCCTTGTGCTTTTATTTCTATTTTTACTCTGGCAGTTGCATTTCTGAATGTCATGGTTAGATAGAGGCTTTTATCACATCAAAATGAATGCTTTCAGAGTGGGATGTTATGCTAACTTTTATTATTTTGTTCATCAATCACTTTTTAAAAAATGATCCCTTAGGCATACTGAGAACTCAGAACTTGTATAGCTATTGTACTTGGTTCCTGGGGTTGCTGTAACAAATTACAAAAAAATCCAGAAAAGTGGTTTAAAACAGCGGAAACATTCTCTCACGGTTCTGGAGGCCGGTGAGACTGTACCACCTCCAAAAGCTCTAGGGCTTTTCCCTAGAAGCTCCCTTCCCACTTCCGCTGCTGGGGGCTCCAGGCCTCCCTGGTGTATGGCCTTGGAACTCCTCTCTCTGTCTCTGTCTTCATGTACCTTTCTCCTCTTTTCTCTGTGTCCTTCATAAGGACATGTCATAAGATTTTGGAGCCACCCAGATAGCCCAGAATCTTGGGATCTTTAACTTAATCACATTTGCAAAACTCTTTTTCCCAATGAGGTCACATCACTGGTTCTAGGGGGTTAGGTCAGGGACCTATCTTTGGGGGCCCCCGTTCAGTCCACTACAGCCATCAGTTAGGATCACAGTGTCTGTTGTTGGTACCCCCATTCAGCTGTACACAGTCCCGTGTATATAGCATGCAGGTGAGTATAAGCAATTTGTACACATACACACACCCACGCTGAAGCTGAAGGCCCGGGGTTTTCAGTTGCCAGGCAGCTTGTGGACTGCCTGTGCCCTGGCATAATATTTCCTGTGACATTGTCAGGCTATGTGATGGCATAGGCTGGTCTCTTATCACTCCTCAGGTGGTCTCATCCAGTCACATAGCTTGAAATTTTTATTTTAACCAGTGGTGCCTAAACGTATAAGGCTCCCACAACTCTAGCTTACATATCTACCTGTCTCCTTGTTGATTCCATAGGATGTCTAACTTCCATGTGAAGAATCAAACTCATAATCTTCTCCTAAAAGTCTCCTTCTCCTTTAGCCTTTCCCAGTTCCATTGATTGCAGCTCTGTTCTCTTAGGTGTGTCTCAGGCTATAGACTTCAGAGTCATTCTTGGATACTTCTTCCTCTCACACTCTGTATTTGATTAATCAGGAAATCTGGTCAATTCTACCATCAAAACATATCTGGCTGTGGTGAGGTGGTTTGGTTGGTTGCAGTGTTATCCCATACACCAGGAGGATAAGGGTTCATTCCTGGGTTAGGAAACATACTTAGGTTGCTGGTTCGAACCCTGGTCAGGGCACATATTGGGAGGCAACCAATCAATGTCTCATGCTTCTCTCTCACATCAATGTCTCTCTCTCTCCCTCCCTCCCTTCCTTCCTCTAAAATCGATAAATATATCCTCAGGTAAAAAGTTAAAAAAACCTCAAAAAACATATATGAATTCTGACCACTTTATTCTACCTCCACTGCCTCTACCCTGGTCCAGGCTATCGTCATCTCTTACCTATCGCCTCCTAATTGCTTCTGCCCTTACTTCTCAAAGGTTTATTCTACATGTAGCAGCCATGATGAATTTTCAAAACCCAACTTTGTCAGCTAGAGGGACATGTTGGAGGTATAGCTTAGATCATATCACTGCTCTAGTTTAAACTCTCCAGTGGTCCTGTCTCACTCCAAATAAAACCCAAAGTTCTTACCTTAGCCTACAATAGAGGCAAGAAGCAATGGCCTCCCTGCCAAATATGGCCCACAACTTGTTGTTGTAAATAAGGTTTTTAAAAAATATATTTTATTTATTATCTTTAAAGAGAAGGGAAGGAAGGGAGGCAGAGAGGGAGAGAAACATCAATGCATAGTTGCCTTTCACCTGCCTCCAGCTACAGACCTGTCTGGGAACCGAATCAGTGACCTTTAGGTTCACAGGCAGGCACTTATCCACTGAGCCACCAGCCAGGGCTTGTAAATAAAGTTTTATTGGAACATAACCATATTCGCTTGTTTACATGTTGTCTATGCCTGCTTTTGAGCTACAGCAACAGAGCTAGGTAGTTGTGACAGGAGCCGTATGGCCCATAAAACCTAAAATATATATTTCCTAGCTATAAAAAATAAGCCTGGCCTCCCAATAGAAAATAAACTCCATGAGAAGAGGACTTTGCGTTTGTTTTCTTAATTTGTGGAATCCGTTAATGAGCAATTATTTAATGATGGATGGATGGATGGATGAATGAATGGGTGGGTTTTAGTTCTAAAGCCAACAGAGGCTGACTAGAATTCCATATCTCAATTCCAAATACCAATGGAGGAGAAAGAGTCTTTGATAGACCTGGTGTGTGCATGGGGCAGCATCTTGGATCTGTGGCAGCAACTGTCCAAGAGGTCCTGTGAATAGGGCAGGCAGGTAGGTTCATGCAACCACTACCTCAGTGCTTCCAGATGAGGCAGGTGATCTGACCTGTGTTTTAAGGCGAAGGGAGGAAGAGGGAGAGAGAAAGAAACATCGATGTGGGAGAGAAACATTGATTAGGCTGCCTCTCGTATGCACCACTACCAGGGACTGAACCGGCAACCCAGGCGTGTGCCCTGACTGGGAAAACCTTTTGGTTTGCAGGATGACACGCCAACTAACTGAGCCAGGGCCAGAAAGTTTTAAAAATACCAGGTTTCCAAGTCCCATCCTAAATTCCCTGAATCAGAATGTCGGGAATGCTAGGAGCCATCGCTGCCTCAAAGGCCCACAGAGGCCCCGGTTTGCCTGCAGGATACCCAGCTGGCTCACACTCTCTGGGAAAGAATAATTGGCAGTCCAGGGTGGTGGGCAGCCCCAGGATATGAGGTTGTTGTTATAGAGTCTGAGAACTCACAAGATACTGAGTCTGAAAGGGTCTATGAAAAGGTGACAAAGAGGGCTGGATGGAGCAGAAGGGAAGATGGAGCGCGGGTGGTTGGAGCTAGGGCACTCCCATTTTCGCAGCTCCAGCACTTGTCACTCTCTAAGCAGACGTGACCCTCCTGGAGAAAGCAGAGGCCATGTCTTGTTCACCATTGTATCCCCAGTACCTACTGGAGCCTAACACAAAGTAGATACGCAAGAGATGTTTGTAGAACGAATGAATGAATTGTTGGCTAGAGGGTACTCAAAGGAGACCAGTGATCTCCTAGATCACTTGATACGAAGACCAATAGGAAGTTGACTGGAGGGAAGATTAGCTTTCATAAATGATAAAGTGTAGGAGGTTAATAGAATTTCAGCTGGTTTAAAATAGCATCCCCTGGATATCCTTGAGCAAGTCATTTGACCTCCTTCAGTCTCAGTTTTTTCGTATAAAAACAGAATCAATTGAAGTGATTTCTAAATTTACTTAAGACTCTAATATTCCAGTCTAAGTCTTATGAGCTTAATAAACATTTGAACATTTGAGTACCTATAGGGTTGTAGAGTTTATTTTGGGGACTATGCCAGTATGGTCTGCATTCACATCGGAGCTACTAGGCTGAAGAAGGAAATCTGTTCAACTTAGCTTTCAGGAGTGAATTTTAGCTGATTTTTGCTCTCTGGCCCTGTGACATTTACTGTGTAGTCATCATTTTTAGTTTAGATTATATGTTCCACAGGGAACGTATGCACCTCTTAAAAGCTGAGCTCATCAGTGGAGTGTGAGGTCCCCACTTGGGAGCACAGGAGCCAAGCACACAGACATAAGCTATAGCAGTTGTCTCAAATTGGAAGATAATGTCTGTTCCTATTATTTCACTATGAATATTTTATGTGTAATCTGCAAAACCAAGCTTATAATAGCTAAACTTAAACATTTATTTTAGAAGAGATATTTTTACAATTATAAAATGAATATATGAATGGTATACATGAAAGGAAAACTACAGACCAATATTGCTCAGGAAAATAGACACAAACACCCTTAACAAAATATTAACAAATTGAATCCAACAATATATAAAATCAATAACTGTTTATTTAGTAATAATAATACATTGCATTAGCACTGCTGTACGTAAAGCCCTATGCTAAGCTCCTTACTTGTATCATCTCATTTACCCATCAAAAGGACCCTATGAGAGAGGAATATTTTTACATTTTGCCAATGACTAATCAGAGAAGTTAATTTACTCAAAGTCACAAAACGCATCAGAGATGAAACAGTTTCCAACTCTGAGGCCGTTCTCTTAACTACAACTACAACATTATATACAAAAGCTCAAACACAGGAAACCTGGGAGAATAAAAATCAGACTAACCCAAGACAACACTGTTCACATTTTGATGTACATCATTATGAATTTGCTTGCTTCTGCTTCTATTACCATCATACTTTATTATAATACAAACAGAAAGTTCCAGAGTTGAGTGATGTGGGGAAATCCCCTTAGAAGGTGGAGGGGGGCCAGTGTCATGTGCTTATAATTTAATATCTGCTCTTTTTCTTTATAACCACATGTCATCTAATCCCACCCATTTTACAGATGAAGAAGTGGAGTTAGGTGCCCAGGTCCTGTAGTTTCCAAAGCCCAAGGTGGTCTTAATCACCACACTCATCTCTTGAACATTTTTGATGATAGGTCACTATCCTTCATGACTCAACTTATTATTCATGGAGTTGGCCATTATTTGAGGACCTTTTCTGTGCCAGGCACTGCACTTGGGATCAGGGATGATATTGTATGCCAGGTTTGGCTTCTCTACATTAGTTTCTTAGGGCTGCCATAACAAAGTACCCCAAGTGGGGTGACTCAAAACAACAGGAGTTCATTCTCTTGCAGTTCTGAAGGCTAGAAGTCCAAGATCAAGGTGTCTGCAGGTCCTTGCTCCCCTTAAAACCTGTAAAAGAAGGCTACTTCCTTGCTTCTTACTAGCTGCTGCCAATAGCTGTTTAGCATTGGTTTGCTGGCAACCCGGACCATCCCTTGGTCATCCTCCATCTTAGCATGACGTTTTCCCTGTGTGCATGTCTCCCTCTATGTTCAAGTACCCCCTTTTCATAAAGACATATTGGATGGGGACCACCCCAATGACTTCATTGTCATTTAATTAGTCTGTAAAGACCTTATTTCCAAATAAGGTCCCATTGTAAGCTACTGGCGATTAGGAGTGTATCTTATCTTTTTCAGAGGGACACAATTTAGCCCATAATAGTATCTTACTAGATGTGTATGTAAAGGTCTTAGGGAATCCAGAGGAGGAAATGAATACTTCAAGGCAAGTTAGCAGGAAGCTTCCCAGAGGACCTCACAGTGCTGATTGGGTTTTAAAGGATAACTGGAAGCTCCCCTGGATGAGAGGACAGGAGAGAGAGGGGAGCCAGGGATGTGCCAAGCAAGAAGAACATGCTGTCCTTGGAGAAGAAAAAGAGTCATCCTGGGAGGCTAGAGCAGAGAGCACAGCATGGATGCGAGTGGGAGTTGAGCCCGGAAAGGACACGTGCAGGAAAATTCCAAAGGGCTTTTATGCCTCACGCTAGCTAACGAGTTTGGATCTTATCCTAGCATGTAGAACACAAGGCACCCATAAAGGTTTTCGACCAAAAGTCACCTGTTTCAAAATGCCCTTGAATCTCAGCGTGACACCTTTTTAAACGGAATTCAGGCAAGCCTTTTTTGGAACGAAGGTTTCAATTGATTAAAACTGTGAATTCAATCATTTCTAAAAAAAGGATCATTTTGACTTCCTAGAACAAAAAGTAAGGAGGGTGAGTTAAATCAAGCCTGAAAGCAACTCCAGGGCCCGTGCCCCTGGCTGGGTCCCAGGAAAGCAGCCCCTGAGAAGGAGGCCTGTGTGCATAGAGCTCAGGGAATGCTCCCCTGAAACTCGCCTTGGGGGAGTGAGGGGTGCAGGATGGGGAGAGGGAGAGGCTGGGCTGTGGTGCTGTCACTACTCAGCAAGCTCTGAAGCTGGGATGGCCCAGCAGAGCTGACCCAGATTGGGATGAAAGGACAGATACTTTACACCCCTGAAGTGACCAGCCACTGGATGCAGGCTGCCCCCAGGAAGAGGTGTGACTTTAATGAAGGTGAGACCAATCCTAATGGGAGATAGTGTTGGGGTGTTAGTTATCATGCTTCTAAAAACCCACTCACTAACATGAAATATGTTTGTTAAGAGTAAAAAAATGTTCAGGAGCTTTATTTTTAGAAAAAAAAGTGGACCTAAGAAAATATGAGACCACAGAGGTTACTCTTTAAGTTATAAAATGTGGCTGAAGTACAAGGATAGCCTATTAGGTGGAAGGAACAGAAAAAGAGTTGAGAAACAGGCCCTCACCTATAATTGCCTAATGTTAGACATCTTTGTAAAAACAAATTTTAAACTATGCTGTACACAAACATCAATTTCTGATGGGGGTTGAAAATGTGACTGGGTACCAATAAAGGAAGAAAAAATGGATGGAGTGGACGGAGTAATTAATTGCTTTGGATGACCTTTTCCTTTTTAGAAGGAACTTACCCTGGGCATAGAGATAAACATCTAGTCCTTCTTTGTTTCTGACTTGTAAGAGGAAACGCCAGAGAAGAGGGAGAGAGGCAAAGGCAGTTTGGAGTCTTCACACTATTTGATAAGGAGAATAAATCAATGTTAATCAAGCAGGAAGCGAAGCATAGAAATCCCACTGTTTTTGGTAAAACAGCAGACGCCGCCGGGAGCCATGGGCAATCTGAAGGCCTGCTTTTTCTGTAGTTCCCATGAGAACAGAAGTCAGGTTTCTGCTGCAGCAAACAAGAATCCTGGTCTAAAGGGCAGCTGATAAAATTAAGACAGCTTTTTCTTTTCTCCTATCATGTTATTGGTAGGCATTTAGGGATCAGGCAGACATCTTATACTATTGTTGTTATAAAGTGATTTGTTAATAAAGGAGGAAATATTGATTCATTAACGACCATCCATGAGCAGCGGGGTGGAGGGCTGATTTTGCTGCTCCCATCGTTGGCTCTAGGTGCTGTGTGAATATTTGGGAAGCAGCTGCAAAGGGTGAGGGAGGCAGGGCTGATACAAAAGCCTCCACAGTGCGATCGTGTCAAACGTCAAATATTTTCTTTGTTTAGACTGATTCCTTATCCCGCTCTGGGAACCCGTCAACTTAAGCCACTTCGTCCTCTGCGCCCACTGAGTAGAAGCTCCTTGCAGGGAGGGCTCTGGGTGCACTGGGGTCCTAGTGCTTTGCAGAGTGAGTATGTCATAGATCATCGCTGATGGTTTGAATGAAGGAAATACGCTGCTGCTTCCCCTGACAAGGGTGGAGACTGTGGCTCAGGGAGTGTGTCATCCTGCCAGAACTATGTGTCATAACTGGGGCCAGACCCCGGGTTTGTGTGACTCCTAAATGAGTGCTCTTTCTCTGTCACCTGTGATGGTCATCCTCGTTGCTCCCCATTACGAAGTGCACCTCAAGGACTGGTGCGTTTTACAGTGGGGCCTGGAGCTAGCACAGACTTCACAGGCTGAGGACATGGTGCCCTACAGGACCCCGCTACTCAGACCCCAGTCTCAGACTCCAGGGTTGCCAGGCCACCCATACTTTTGACCACTTGGCTATAGACTTAAGGGTTCTCGGTCTAGGAATATGTAATTCATTTAGTTGTCTTATCTCTTCAGTCTCCTCCAATCTGAAAGGGTTTATAAGTCCGAAAGAATGCAAGCCTTGTATTCTTTCAATTTTTGAGAAGGTCCCTCTCCCTGGGTGTCATAACTAGACCCAACCTTGAACTTCTGGCAGAAATATCTCAGAAATGGTGCTGTGTTCTTCTTGGTAGATCAAGGTGAGAGACATGCTCAGTTTACCTGTTCTACTGATGTCGATGATGTTAACATTGGATGACCTGGTTTTGTGTCTGCCAGGTTTTCCTTGTTATATGGTTAGTGTCTGAGGGAAGATACGCTAAGACTATGTCAACATCCTATTTATCATCAGGTCTCCACCCTCCAGCTTTATCATCCATTGATAAATCATGTCTGAACCAACCAATGCTGGTTGGCATTCTCCTGTAAGGGAAAAACATTCCTTTTCCCCTCCTTTATTTATTTATCTACTTCAGATTCTGTTTTGTTCAGTGGGATGTAATCTATTCCTAGCTTATATATTTTAATGCTTAGGTTGTCCCAGATTTGACCAGTGCCAACCCCTTTAAGCTGATCCTGTTAACTAATCCTGATATATAGACCCAACATTCTCTAAACTGCCCCCCTTTTTTTTCCTAGCCCAAAAAGATATTCCAGGCTTATCTTATAGTTTACCTGCCCCATCCCTGGAATCAGCCATTTCTTTCAGGATTCCTGGATTCTTTTAGTGCAGAAGGATATGTGGAACTAAGAATCAGTGTTTGGTATGCAAACGACAATCGGGATATCATTGATCCTAGGCTCTTTCAATAAGCAAAGCACTGGTGTGGTCTCTCCCATCCCCTCTCTGCCTCTCTGACCATGAGTTCTCACCAATACTTCCAATTCCAATTGCTCACTAAGGGTTCTCTTTATCCTTCCCCTCTCCATATTTTGAGTACTTTCTCTCACAGTAAAAAGTCCATTTCCCATTATCCTCAATATATTCACTCCTTTAATGAGCCACCTTGTAAGTAACCAATAGCCTAACCACTCCAGCTATCTCTGCCCAGTCCCATGTCCTCATTTGCTCCAGCTCTGGCTTTGTAGCCACTGCTAACCCCTCAGCCTCACTACTGTGACCTGTGGCCATCTCACTACCCTCAAGAGAAGAAGAAGAAGAAAAAAGAGATTAAAAAGGTGAAGAAGAAGAAACCAGACTTTTGTTTTTCCACTTTCTTTGTTTTTACAAAAACACCAGAATCTACACCAGATTGTTGTGTTAAAATAACGCTAACTTTTTTCTTTTTCTTTTTTTTTTAATTTTAGTTTTTACCTCATGCCAGGTTTTTGTCCTAAGGAGCTTTGCCTAATTTAATCCTCATAAAATCATTCAAAATAAATGCTATTATTTTCTCCATGTTATAAATGGTTGTACGTAGGTTTGGTGACATGCACATTGCAAAGATGTTCAACAGAGGTTGATCAGTGCCTGAGAGTTTCAAAATTTGCCTTTACAGGTCCTCTCTGCTCCACCAGGGTCAGGCTCTAGTCACCAGCTATATAGGGAATCCCATGAGAAACCTGAGTTAAACTGTAACTGATGTGATTCAGAACCAGGCATGGCCTTAGAGGTGGGCTTCCAGGCAGCTGCCTAATTGTCCTCCTGTTCATTTAGCTGCAGCTCTAGGCCAGGAAGTTATGGGATCAGGATGGCGAACAGGCTGACTTTCGGTCAAGAAAGCCGAAATAAGGAAGGCTCCTAATTTCTTATCAACACTTCCTGTGGTCATGCTTCTTGTGTGAGGACTTTGCTGCTCCCATTCCAAATAAGCTGCCACTTAATCCCTGAATGCGAGTCCTATCCTTCTGTCTTGCCCATCCCCACCATCCCACAAAGCAGCTTGGTTTGGTAGAAATCCTCAGAGTCCAGTGAACCAGGGTTCAAAATCCCAGCTTACTTCCATGAGCTGTGTGGCCTCCATCAGTTTTCTTATCAGCCAAATGGAGATTAACACCTACTTTCCTGTGTTGTATGGATTTAATGAAATAATGTACGCAAAGCGTCTAGAAGTGCCTACTGCAGACCCTGAGGAAACCAGCTAAGCTGGAAACCACTCAGAGGGTGCTTTTTCCATGGCGGATGCTTGAGTCATGCCCCTGTCTTCTCGATAGGATATCATTGCCTCCATCCTGCTGAGCGGGCGGATCGGGCCTAACATCCAGCTGGTTGAGTGCTATGGGCTGAGGCTGAAGCACATGAAGTCGGATGAGATCCACTGGCTGCACCCGCAGATGACAGTGGGTGAGGTACAGGACAAGTACGAGTGTCTACACATGGAAGCTGAGTGGAGGTAGGAAAGGAGCCCTGGGCTATCAAATGGGGAGGGGAGATGAGTGTGGAGTGGGGAGGCCCTGGAGGTTCTTCCTTGGAGCATTTCCCAACCTCTGAGAATCTTCTAGAACATATAAGTGACACATAGTTCTCCTGCAGTGTCCAATGCATGCATCTGCCAAGGCCTGCAATGGGCTCTCAGCACATGCTCACCAGGGCTTGGTGCTGTGGAGGAGGAACAGAAGTGCTGGGGAGAGAGTGAGCCAGGCCAGTGACTTGTCCAAGGAAAACAGTTGCTAGGAAGAGGAAGTGTGGGGAGTCAGCACTGGAGCTGACTGCCACCTGTTGGCCACCCCTCTATCCTCCGTGGTCCTCCTCCCAAAAGTACTCAGTGGGTAGCCAGGAACTGTATGGGCAGCCCCTTGCATGTAGTGGATGCAGTTGCTCCCACCCTTGGGCCAGTTCTACTCCTCCTTTAAATATAAGAGTCTTAATTTTCTGTCCCAGGTATGACCTTCAAATCCGCTACTTGCCGGAAGACTTCCTAGAGAGTCTGAAAAAGGACAGGACTACGCTGCTTTATTTTTACCAACAGGTAAAAGATAATTCTTGTGCCCAAGGTCCCATTACACCTTAAATGCCAAGTATTACCCATGCTGTCCTAGGAGGTGGAAGGACAAAGCCTTGGAGGTCCCAGTCAAGGAAACTTCACTTGGGGATATTCCTCGGCCCCTGGTTATTTGTCCAACTCTGCCCCTCCCACAGATAATTAAGTGCCAGCTAACCCTGCCCCTTATGCTCTCAGCTCCTCTTGCAACTTTCCTGGTGGCAATTTATTGCCCAGGAGACCTGGCTGGTGAAGCAGGGAGAGCAGGCCTGAGGGGAAGGCTGTCATCTTAGACACACAGGCTCTGCTGCTTACTAACCTGGTACCCTTGGGGACTTCACCTGTCTGAAGCTGTTTCCTCTTGTGTAAAATGGGCATGATAATAATAATAACCCCTTCTTTATAGGGCTGTTGTGAGGACCAAATGATAGAATCAGCAGTGTGCTGGTAAACCAGCTCTCTGAAGAAAAATACTCCATGGGTAGAACGTCCAATTCCCATGGTGTAAATAGGCCTGTTTTAAGCTACTGATGTTGTATCAGCCAGCTTGCAAAATTTTAAAACAAAACAAAACAGCTCTTAGGAGCTGTTTGGAGGTTCTCCAACACACTGACTATAGTACATGTAAAGTGTGTAACACAGGGCCTAGAACAGGGTGAATGCCAAGTAAATGTGAGTTGCTATCATTATAGTCCGTCTGACCTTCGCTCCCTCTGTCTCTCTCCTCACTTCCTGGAGACCGAGCCAGACTTTTCTTACACAGAGGATGACATCTGTCGGTACTTACCAATAAGGAAGGCTTTGGATAACTTATTGACTCTTCCTCCAAATCTAGTTTTCATATCACCAAAAATAAGGGGTGGGAGAGGAGAATCTGAATTTCCTCCCTCATGGAGCCCATGGGGACATGTCCAAAGTATTTCAAAAACCTGAAGGTTTCATCCTGTGGAGGCTTGGTCAGCACTGCCTGGGGTCTGGAGGGAGACAGAGGCAGAGCAGAGGGTGGGCCACCCCTTTCTGCTCTTCAGCTTCTCCTATGCGTTTGTGCATGGTGGGCGCATAAGTGGGACAACACAGGGGGCAGAACTGTGTTCAAGGCACCCACTGACTCCTGGGGCCTCTGCTCGGGAAAACAGAGAATGAGGGCGGGAGTCTCAACCGTGGCCTTTCCTCCTCACCACCAGCTCCGGATTGACTACATGCAACGCTACGCCAGCAAGGTCAGCGAGGGCATGGCCCTGCAGCTGGGCTGTCTGGAACTCAGGTAGGTGGCCTTGAGGCTTCTCCAGTGAGGGTGCCTGTGACTCTCCTGTGCTGGGCTCCTGGCCAGCTTGACTGTCCTCCAGAATGGGAAGCAACAGTAGATATGTGATATGTGAACCAGGAAGGGACAAGTGGTGGCCGACTGAGGTGAAGCCCTGAGGTTGGAACTGCTCCAGGAAGGAAGAATAGAGGTTCCTATCAGGAGATACAGGAGGAGTTGGGGAAAGGAAAGGAGGTATTATGGGCTCAGTGATCAGTAGAAGGAAAAGACCAGGCTGGAGGATAGAAGGAGATGAGTTGTGGGAGGTAAGCTGGGGCTGATAGTGGAAGACTTTGAATGACAGTCTAAGAAATAGCTCTCGGCTGTTGGGCCAAGGAGGGTGATGTGGTTAAACCTGTGTATTAGCACATTCTTATCCAAAGCAGTGCCATTCAGTCCACTGCCCATTATCATCCATCTGCCCATTCCACCCTTCCATTTCTTTTTCTGTAACCCTTTAGCTGTCTTACAACAGTGGTTCCAAAATCTGGTTGCAAATACCCTCCTCCCCAACCTGCCAGCCCCTGCGACAGTTTGAACATGGTGATCCTCATGACTTGATGGAGGGACTTTCAAGATCATTGTTTGGAAAACCTCTGGCAAAGGATTGGTTACTTTTTGTTTGCTAGAGATGTGGTTCCAGGAAGAGTCCTGACCCTATGTGTGACCTTAAAGTTATAGAGTGTGACCCTGCTGCTGCTTCTGGGGTCCATGGAGGAAGTCTGGCTCCCATCCTGGGTTTCAAAGAGAGTGCTGAGATGTCACCTGGTGGGGGTGGGGTGGGAAGGTGGGATGGGAAGGGGAGGACCCCACTTTTTCTCGGCCTCTGAGACTGATGGTGTTTATGACAGAATAGGTCAAGGACAGCCTTGGAGGGCTCCTCATTGCTTTCCCACTTGGTAACTCTGGCTCAACAGGCCAGAGAACACTAGGGTCCTCTGTGCAGAGGAAGCTTGTGGCCTGTGATGCTAATTGGAAGACAGACCACCTTGCCATTCTTGGTGGTGGTCCTGAGAGTTCTGTGCTGGTGAACTGGGGTTGTCTATGAAGTTTATTTTATTGAATGTGCCCTTTTATACCTTTCAAGACCACTACAGCTCCTATAACCTGCATTCCATTTTACACAATTCCATCTTCTCTGAAATTAGATACTTCCAAAAAGCTTACCTTTCCCTTTTTATTTGTGGCTCTTATACACAGGACTCTACCTTCACCTCTCAATCATTTAAGTCACCTCTCAAACTGTCATTACTTAATTGTAACGTAATTGCAATAAGAAGACCCTTTAGCATTTTATTTTATTCTTATTTCATTTTAATTTCCTTGAATCATTCCCAAATTAGTACTGGTCAAAATAATTATTATAATTAATAATTTATTATTATTATTATTTCATGCCAGGCATTGTGCTAGATGTACTGAAGGATGCAATGAGCTCTCGATGTGTGTCATGGCATTTGCTGCCATGTCACCCCAAGATTATTCCAGGACCCATGTCTGTTTTCAGACAGGGATATACTGTTTCAAGTCTCCTGGGTCTGAGGAACAGAATCAGATAAATGTTCCTATTCCTATGGGCTGATATTTGAGTTATAGGTTTTATGATCTTAAGGGGAAAATGTGGAAAATGCCTATTTTGTGGGCTTCATAGAACATTAAAAACCTATGATATTAAAAGTTGAATACAAAGTTATACCTTACCATAGACTATTTTAAAATCAAGTTATAGCTATTACTCATCAAGAGAAATCTAGGGGAAAATATATGGTATCTCTAGAAAAAAATTCTTCCCTGGCTTAAAAAAGAAATATGATATATGCATAAGATATGAGGTTAGCAAAATGAATCCTCAATGGGTTCAATTTATATCAAGGAGCAACTTGGTATAATGATGAGCAAAGGGTCTGAAGCTGAGCTGCCTAGAAGATTCTAAGTCCACTCACTGGGCAAATCACTTAAGCTCTTTGTGCCTCAATTCCTTCATCTGTAAAATGGGAATTATAATTATAGTAGCAATCATCTAGGATTGTTATGGGGAATAAATGAATCAATGTAGTTAAGATACTTAGAGTAATGATAGGAACTGAAGTACTCAATAATTATTCATTATTTGTACTAATTATTTTTCTGTCTACCCTTATTCATTATTTTAAAATTTATTTTAATGACCTTTATTCCTTAGAACAGTTTTATGTTCACAGTAAAATTAAGGGGAAAGTACAGAGATTTCCTGTCTATCTCTTGTCCCACACAAGCACAGCCTCCCTCACCAGAGAGGTACGTTTGTTGTCCTTGAACCTACCTTGACATGCCGTTATCACCCAACGTCCATAATTTACATTTGGGTTCACTGTTGATGTTGTACATTCTATGAGTCTTAACAAGTGTATAATGATATGTAGCTACCATTACAGTATCATCCAAAATAACTTACTGTCCTAAAAATCCTCTGTGTTCCACCTATTTATTCCTCCTTCCCTCCAGTCCCTGGCAACCATGGATATTTTTACTATCTTCATAGTTTTGCTTTTTCCAGAATTTCATATTGTTGAAATCATACCTAATCAATCTTATGAATTTATTAGGGGTGCTTTATAAATGCCAAATATATTACTTTATCTACATGTCCCTCTATAAGTTAAAATGTGAAATTCATGGCCCAGATGCCATAAATTAGCACCTGTCCAGTTTGAGGAACCAAATAGCTTCCCCTTCACCTGAGGCAGACACAAGGACCATTGCCAGCCCCCAGCAGAGTCCCTGGCATTCTGACCTAAAAACTCAGCATGAATGTGTAGTCCAATAGTAGTTAAGTAGTAACTAATAGTAAGTAAAGATTAGACAAAGAATACTCAGCTGGCTTCAAAAGACATTTTGTCCCATAGTTTAGAAATGTTGGTGATGAATCAATATTTCTATTGCTTTTTAGAAGGGAAACACAATCAATTGGATTTTCAAAGGTGTTTCTTTACTTTCTGCTGTCATCATTTGGCTAAAAACCATGGACTTGTGCCTACCCGTGGGCCTTCTGTCTGCCTGGTGTCTTAGCCTGTCAACATGGCAGACCTGGACTGGGAGAACCAGCCGGGCACTAGAGGGCACTCATACATAGCAGGTGCATCTTCACCATGAGATGGCAGTTGGGGCAGGTTGGGGATCATTGGGTGCTCACTGATAGCAGCTGAGATGGGGCTTAGAGAAGATTGTGAAGTTTAATTTCTGGAAAAAGCAGTACATGTGGTGAGCAGTAGTGACTGGATCTCCCAGACATCTCATTGACGTTCAACTGTCCAACTGTTAGAAACACACAGATCATGGCTCACGTGTGTGATTAGGAACCTTAGTCAAAAATAACACAATTATTGATCTTCAGTGCACAAGACAAGAGCAACCAATGATATAGGGAGTAAAGTGGATTTCAGCAGATGGGATGACTTAGGCATATACGTTACTGAGCTACCTTTATCCTAATTAAATATTTTTACATTCACCACCTCCTTAATCGTTTTAAAATTGCTGTTGCTTTCATATGTTTTAATTCCTCAGTGTTCATTTCAAAATTTGTTTACCTTTCCATTTAACCAAACCCAAATTTTGTTTTACTAAGACTTACTTAAATATTTTAGTCCTCAGAATTCTTTTATCCATCTGTAGCCTCAATTCTCATTCATTCAACAATTATCATAAGCCAGGAGTGACATTAAGAGACCTGTGTCTGGAACGCGGAAGCAGCTCTCACCCCCTTAGTGAATAACACATCTCCTCTGCCCGGCATACTCTTCTCATTCCCCCTTTTAGCCTGGTAAACTCTTCTGTATTCTGGAAACTTTAGAAAATTTGTGAAAGGATTGGAACAACTGTGATAGAACAACAATGAAAAAAGATGTTAAAAAAGTTGCTGAGCAGTATTGCCTACGTGCCCTCTGCACTCATGGAAAACCTCAGAGCAGGCTTGTGAAGCATCAGTGATAAGCAATATGGTGACCATAGGCTGTTTCTGCAAAGCCAGCTCAAGGGTTGCTCCATCCTGAAGCCTTTCCTTCCCCTGCCACCCTATCTACCCTATATCAGGCACCAACTGGCTCTCATGCACGAGATTGTGAAGTCCGGTCAAATTCTTGAAGTCAGGGTTGGCACTCCCTTCATCTAGCACCTAATGAGGGCTCGCAGTCCATATTTGGATGAATGGATAACACTGGAAAATCTAAATTCCTCTTCTCAGGTGCACATTTGCCAACATTTATTCTGTTAGAATTAAATAATTGCATATGACTAGCCAATTTGTTCAGTCACCTGAGAGTACATTTTGTAGCCCACTCAACCCAGCAGAATTGTGGATGGTCATGCTGCCTGGAATCAATACTTTGCAGGCGTACTCTGAGGTTTTCCATGAAAGTGGAGGGCAGGTAACACTGGCTCAGGATACTTCTAAATATGTCATGATTGTGTGGAAATTTGGGATCTTAATCAACATGTTCTCTATCTATAAGTCTGTTTATTTTGTTTTTAGATTCCACATATAAGTGAAATCATCTGGCATTTCTTTCCTGTCTGACTTATTTCACTTAGCACAATACCCTGTAGGTCCACCCATGTCTTTGCAGATGGCAAGATTTCATTCTTTTTAATGGCTGAATCATATTCCATTGTATATAGGCACCATTGCTTCTTTATCCATCTGTTGGTGGACACTTAGATTGCTTCCATATCTTGGCTATTATAAATAAATATATGCTGCAATAAATATATGGCTGTATAGGGTTCTTGTGTGCTATAACTGAAGTCTTTCCTGCTTACCTGTTGTCTAATTTCCAAAGATCAGACCTGCTCTAATCTGCTGGGCTACTTTGTTAGCCTCTGCTATCTTGTTCTGTCAGATACCTAGTAGAGAGAGGGTTGGGAAAGAGCCATACTTGCTAGTTTCTTAAGTTCTCTTCTTAAACTGAGCTACCGGGGTTTCTCAACCTCAGCAATAAGGACATTTTGAGCTGTATAGTTCTTTGTCAAAGGGACCACCTTGTGCATTGTAGGATACTTAGCAGCATCCCTGGGCTCTACACACTAGATGCTAGTAGTGTAACAACCAAGTGTGAAAATCAAAAAGATCTCCCTGCAGTGCTAAATGTTTTTAGGCTGGGGACAGAGATCAAAATTGCTTCTGGTTGAGAATCACTGAATTAGACCATTGAAGGGTCATATACTCGTACCACTAAGTGCTAGCCCTCCGACAATCACATTTACTGAATTGTGCTTTAATGTTATATCATTGCTGTTTACCAAAATTGCCACAGGAGAAAAATAAACATATAATATTGACTTCTCATTTTTTTTCATAAAATAAATATTGAGAAGATTAATTTTCTTTCAATAAATGACTTTTAAAACTTTTTATTTTAAGAAATGAAATCTCTGTTTCATGGTAAATGTTTTCTCTTGGTGAACGATGCACTTATTAAAGTCTTCTATCCAATATCCTGGATTCATGGGCAACCAAACCCAAAAACACAAATTTGCCATATTCTTTAGCTCATTTATCTCATTGCCTGGTTTCTTTCTTGGCCCATTTTATTGAAATGTATAAACTGTGATCCTTGCATCTTTTCTTGGAGGAATATAGGTTAGAAATGTATCTCACTATTGTAAGATATAACAACAATATTCACTGAATCATTAAGTATTATTACTACTTTTAATGCATCCATTTTTGGTTCTGTAAGATAAATTTTATATCATAGACTTTATCTTTTGCTTTCCCTTCATTCCAACAATGGGCATTTGAAACACCTCAACTTGCCCCAGCTAGAAAGAGCCACATGTCTTACTGTGCCCTTCTCACCATCCAGACATTCTTTTCTTTCTCACCTTTTCTCATTTGAGTGAGAAGCAGTTGAAGTAATTGAGGATGGTGGCCTGGTGTATGTGTGTAGGGGGCTGGGAAAAGAGAGAGGACCATGATGAGAACAGGGGTCAGGATAAAATAATTGCTTTCAAATATATATCTAAGAAAGGAATTAAATTTAATATCTGCAGCTCCAGGGGCCCAGAGAGAGGAAGGAAAAGGAAAGAGGAATTATCTACCAAGCAGATGTGTAGCTATGGTGGGTCCACCTCAGGAGGTAGTGGGCCCAGACAGCTTGCATAACCTCACTGCCTTAATTTTACTTTTCAAGTAAGAAGGGTAATACCTGTTCAGTGTAGAATCTTTGGAACATGTAGAAAAGGAGAAAATACTGACTAAAATCACCTGCAAGTTAACTAATCAGTACTACCTTCCATTAATAAGGTAGATCCAGTCAGAGTTTTCCCAAAGAATTTTTGTCTAAAATTGAAACCATAGTTATTAAAGCATAACTACTTAACATGCTTGACAATATATTCAAAACCATCGCATATTAAGGGGAAGGGATTAAGCAGCACAAATTAGTAGTTGCAGAATAGCTACAAAGATGAAGATTGCGGCATGGAGAGTTTAGTCAACAATGTCCACATGAGGAGGTATAGGACCAATTGGGTGTGTGGGGCAGCAGCAGTGGGGGTGGCAGGAACTAGAGTGCATGGGTTTCCAGCCCCTGAAACTGATATGCAATGGCACGTAAACGGTCACTGAAAAATTAATACAATTAAAAATTTAAAACACTATTTATGAAAAGTTACTAAGGATATAAATACAATGAAAAATTATGCAGTAATAAAAGAAGAATAAAAGCATGCCATTTGCAACAACACAGATGGCCCTAAAGAGTATTGTGCTAAGTGAAATAAGTTAGGCAGAGAAAGACATATACAGTGTGGTTCTACTTGTATGTGGGATCCAAAAACAAAACAGACTCATAGAAACAGAGACCAAAGGTATGGTTATCAGAAGGAAGGGCAGAGGGGCTGTGTGAATGGGGAATATAGTTAATAGTATTGTAATAAGTTTACAAGGTGACAGATGATTAGTAGAATTAGTGGGGTGATCATATTGTAAAGTATAAAAATGCCAAATGTTGTGCCCCTGAAACTAATATAACCAATATAAGATAGTATACAAACCATAATTAAGTTAAAAACAAAACAAAGGAACACCATGTATTAAGAATTGTTAAGGCCCTGGTTGGATAAGGCGCTGGCCTGTGAACCCAAAGGTCGCAGGTTCGATTCCCCAGCCAGGGCACATAACCAGGTTGCAAACCAGGTCTCCAGTCAGGTCTGTGGCTGGAGGCAGGTGAAACGCAACCATACATTGATGTCTCTCTCCCTCTCTGCCTCTCTCCCTTCCCCTCTTTCTAAAAATAATGAAAAAAAAATCTTTAAAAAAAAAACACACAACAAATTGTTAAGGATATAACATTACATGTTTTAACTGGGAATTTCTTCTATGATTTCATGCTTCACATGTTCTTTCCAATCCCATAATTGGGGAATATCTTCCTAGATTTTCTTCTAGTTTGACAATGATTTATTGTTACATGTATCCCTTTAGTCCATCTAGAATAAGTGTTTAAAATAGAGTGTGAGATGAAGATCTAATCTTAATATTTTCTGGTCATAGTTAATGGTCTAACTTCTTTCAATCATAAGTTACTTGCCACTCTCTGTTTATGGTATCACCACAAACTGTTCTCAGATGTATATAAAGACAGCTGACTTGAAGGCACAGAGTCACTCTAATGTAAGATTATAAGTGTGGCAATGTCTGCAACAGTCAAAGACATTACTAGACCTGGTGACCCAGGCAGAGAAGGACACAAGATTGGGGGCACCAGCTATTTGCTCTTTACTTAAGCAACAATTTCCATACATAAAAGATGCATGCAAACCTCCATCAAGACATACATTTAATGGGACTTAAAGAATATACATATATTAAAAAATTAATAAATGTCACCCTTGGTCATAGGATTATGGGTTATTTTTAGTTTTCTTCTTCTGTTCCATAAGTTCTAGTTTGCCTATGTGGTACATTTAATAATGATTTAAAAGAACATGCCAACATACACACACACACACACACACACACACACACACAACGTTTCAGGGAGAGCAAAAGAGGGAAAGAGAAATTGCAAAGGGAACCCAGACCTCGAAGGTGGAGGCGGGTGTTCCTAAATGGACAGTTTGGCGGTTGGCTGCCCTGGGTCATTTGTTTTCAGAGGCCATAGAACCCCCACTTTCTTCCTCTGCCCAGCAGCTGGGCATTCCCAGAGCTGAGCCTCCTGGAGCATGGGGCTGGAGTCCTTCCTAGAAATGAAATTTTTGGGTTTTCCTTTTCTTTGTGGTTTTCTAGGTATCAATTTTTTTTTTTTTACGATTTTATTCATTATTTTCAGAGAGAAGGGCAGGGAGGGGAGAAGAAGGGGAGAGAAGCATCACTGTATGGTTGCCTTTCACCTGCCTCCAGCTGGGGACATGGCTAGAGACCTGGCTTGCAACCTAGTCATGGGCCCTGATAGGGAATCGAACCAGTGACTTTTGGGTTCGCAGGCCAGCACCAATCCGCTGGGACACACCAGCCAGGGTAGTATCAATTTATTTGACAATTCTAAGTTGCTCCCTCCCAGTGGTTTCCATGTGTGGCAGGGGTTGGGGGCTTCTAGGCTAACATGTGGACACAGAGTGACCTGGCTGTTGATGATTTCATGCTCCTACCGTCAGCCTCTCCATGATTTCTCTCTCTAGGCGGTTCTTCAAGGACATGCCCCACAATGCACTTGATAAAAAGTCCAACTTCGAGCTCCTGGAGTAAGTCCTGAGACTAGACCCTGCCTCTCCTCTCTTCTTGCTGCCCTGCTTTTCCTGCTCACCCCTTACTCGCTCATCCCCTGACCAGAGCCTGGCAGGACCCATCTCTCTAGCCATTGAGCCTCTCACCTCTCCCTGACGGGCCGGAAGTCCTGGGTTGGGAGTGAGGGGGGTATGATACTTTTCTTTTTCTTCTTTCAGGAAGGAAGTAGGGCTTGATCTGTTTTTCCCAAAGCAGATGCAGGAGAACTTAAAGGTCAGTGGGTTAGGGCCCCTAAAGACCCCCTTTGTGCTGGTCCCCAGGACTAGAGCTAAAAGGTATTGGGCTGGGGAATCCTCCGGGATACATCCAGGATGTCTGTGTCACCTTGGGCCGTCTGGACATAGAACCACAAAATGCATCCAGGTGGCCCTTTCCATGACTGGGGATCAGGAACCCTGGCTCTGATTCCTCACCAGATGCCAATTAGCTGTTCGTCCTGAGCACTGGCCTCCCCTGCCTCCCTTCCAGGGCTCTGGTGGGCCTCCCTCGGGACCACAGGCGGTGATCTAGATAAGAGGTCATGCTGCTCTCAAGGCAGAGGCCTGGGGGCTGTCCTACAGCATCAGGCAGGCTCTCAGTAAAGGGAAGGAATCAGAGCTTGGAGGAGCCTGCTCAGCCCTGCCCATCTGCCCCCAGCCCAAGCAGTTCCGAAAGATGATCCAGCAGACCTTCCAGCAGTATGCCTTGCTCCGGGAGGAGGAGTGCGTCATGAAGTTCTTCAACACCCTCGCCGGCTTTGCCAACATCGACCAGGAGACGTACCGCTGCGAACTCATTGTAATTCTCTCCTTGACTTGGGTTCGGGCCTGTTGGGAAAGGAGGCCAGGAGGCCATCAAGGGGGGAGGGTCGGGAAGCAGCTTCGCTTGCTTGAACTGACCAGCCCTAAAGCGCTACTAACATTAATCTACTTGCCTCAGGAAAGGAACTGAAATCTTGGCTCCAACCCTGGGAGGTAGGCAGGGCTCTGGGAAGCGGATAATCTGTATAGCAGGGGTTTAGAGTGGTAGCAGCTGGAGGGCCCAGGAGAGGACCTCTGTCTGGCTTTGTGGGCTGTTTTCAAATTTCTAAAATATGGGGAGGGCAGGGCTTGGGCAACCATTACTTCCTTTTATTCCAGCAAGGATGGAACATTACTGTGGACCTGGTCATTGGCCCTAAAGGCATCCGCCAGCTGACAAGTCAGGATGCAAAGGTAGGGAGAGACTGGCGCAGGCCCCACCGAGCCCTAGGCTGCACTGCCTTCCCCATCTGCTGCCTCCTACCCTGGCCTGCCCCATCTGCTCTTCCTGCCCCATTGGAATAAGCAGCTGTGGAGAGTGGTTGGCATAACAGCATGGGGCTGATGGTTCTATATTCCCCTGTGGCTACCCCCTGCACAGAGGCTGGGAGGCAGGGAGGGCTTGGGGTTGTGGAGCCGAGAGAATGACACTATTACAGCACTTCTGGCTCAGATACAAGAGTTGCTCTTTCAATGGCAAGATGGGGCTATCCCCTGGAGTCAGGACACCTGGGTCCAATCCTGGTTCTCCTACCAACTTGGCATGTGACCTTGGGCAAGTCCTGGCTTTCGCCAGACTCATGTTCTCGTCTGCAAAGTCAGGGGCTTGGCCTAGATGATCCTTCCAGCCTTAACAGTCTTTGATTCTCTTTTCAACCCCCTCCCCCGCCTGGACTCCCGCATCCCACTTTTTCCTGTGCTCCCCCATACTGACCAATTTCCATGGCCTGATCCAAGGAGTGTGATGGTCTGAAGGCCCCTCCCTTCCTTTCCCACAGCCCACCTGCCTGGCTGAGTTCAAGCAGATCAAGTCTATCAGGTGCCTCCTGCTGGAGGAGGGCCAGGCGGTACTGCAGCTGGGCATCGAAGGTGCCCCCCAGGTGAGCATCTCTAGGAACCTGCAAGCTCTGGAACAAGGGAGTACAACTGCAAGTTGGGCGTTCTTGTGCGGGTGGTCAGACAGCCAGGGATTCTCTGGCTTCTGAGATCTTGTTAAACACGAAACAAAACTGGACCTAGTTCTTAGACAAGGGACCAGGATGATGATATGTTGTAAAGAAGATGGCTCCGGGTCAAAGCTGTTTTAAAAAGTGCCAAAAAAAAAAAAAATTGTGGAGCTCTGGGGAGAGTGAGGATGAAGGGAATAAAGGTAACCAGAAACCAAGGTGCTAATCGGAGGTCTAACTTTGAATAAGTGAACAACAATGACTCAGAATTAAGACCTGAAGCACCCAGGGTTTTGTGTGGGTACAAGGATCAGAGAGGCCTCAGACTGAAAACAGATTTCTACCTCTCCTTTGATTTATCCATCCCTTGCCCCCCTCCCTCCCTCTTTCCTTCTCTGTTTCTGTTCTTGCGTACTTTATACCTACCAGGTACAAGGGAGGCATTGTGAGACTAAAATAAGTCAGACCTGGAACCAGTCTTCCTGGAGTTCCAGGCAGTCAGTTGGTCGGGAGGGATGACAAGAGCGCCCCCTGGTGGCTATGGGGGTACTGCAAGCCAAGCCCCAAGAGAGCGTGGAGGGATTCTGGCTTGGGGTGGAGGGCAGAGTATGCAATTCCTTCTCTTGTCCTGTCGGGTAGACTCCAGCCCAGGCTCTGGGGTCTCATGCTTGGCTGGTCTCTTCTCTGCAGTCCTTGTCCATCAAAACCTCCTCTCTGGCAGAGGCCGAGAACATGGCAGACCTCATAGACGGTTACTGTCGGCTGCAGGGGGAACACAAAGCCTCTCTCATCATTCACCCCAAGAACGGTGCGTTTCCACTCACAGGCCGGGTGGGCATCTGGTCACACAGCCGTTGCAGGTTGCCTCCCCTGCCCCCTCTCCGAAAAGAGCGGGGGAAGCTGGGCCACTGACCAATGTGTGAAAGAAGTGGTTTTGATAGTGTGTGGAGGTGCTCACCCTGCCCTCAGGTTTTTCCCTGTGGTCTCATCTTGGATCCCAAGCTACAGGCCCTGGAACCATTGGTCAGTGGCGGCCTGGAGGCCAACTTATGGTGGGAAGGTCATGGTGGCCCCAGGAAGCTCAAAGCTATTGCTAGAACCTGGCTGGTTTCTCTTTTGTGGGGGTGTCTCTGCTTTGGAATGGGATTGGGAAGCAGGGGTCTGGGCTGGAAGAAGCCTAATAATTTCTGCAAAGAGGATTCTGATTCAGGACAAAGGCTAGCCAGCTTTTGCTCAGACTTTCAGAGAGCACAGAATGACGGGGAAGGGTCTCCCTTCTGTTGGCTCACAGGAACTGTGAGGTCAGCCGATGATCAGGGCCCTGTGTCCCTGGCTCCATTCCCTTTCCTTCCTCCCTTCTTCCCAGATGGTGAGAAGCGGAACAGCCTGCCCCAGATCCCTGCGCTGTGAGTACAACCAGCCGGCAAGGAATGGGCCCAGCCCTCAGCCTACCTCCCCAGGAGAAGGCAGAAGAAACAGGGAGCCTCTAGCCCCATGGTTTCCCAGCCCTGGGGGAGAACGCTGGAACTGTAACATTTTGCGAGTGGCAATGTTTTGCCAGTAAACTTTTCCCACTAAATTCTTACAGGGGTGTCCTATGTCTAATGCCACCAGGCACTTCATCCTCGGGAATATTGCTGCTGTCCCTTCCCTCCTGCCCTCTGGCAGCCTGGGCCATGCTCCCAGGTTATGGCCATCAGGACAGGCTGTGACCATCATGCAGCTGGCCCTCCAGGCAGGATGGTGGGGCAGGGCAGGCTGAGTCTGCGCAGGGGGAGCATTGCCAGGCTCTGAGCTCACTTGGCTCCTGCTCTCTCATCTCCTCCTACAGAAACCGGGAGGCTCAGCGGCTACACCTCTCAGAAAGTTGCAGCATAGGTAAGCCTGCCTGCCTGCTGCCCACTGCCTGCACCCAGAGCGTCTCTTCTGCTTGCTCTTGTGACACTGTCAATGATTCCCTCAAAACGACACGAAAACAAACTTCCCCAGGACATCTCACTGATGACTTAAAATGTTACCAGTCATAATAGCAATCACCTTTTGAACAGTAAGTCAGTCTGTCTTGACTGAGGCTGCCATCACAAAACACCACAGACTGGGTGGCTTAAACAATAGACATTTCTGGGATCTGGAAGTCTGAGAGCAAGGCCCAGCACGGTTGAGTACTAGTACGTGTTCTCTTCTGGTTTGCAAGCAGCCGCCTTCTCTGCGTCCTCACGTGGGGGAGGGATGGAGAGATCTGGTCTCGGCCTCTTCTTGTAAGGGCATTATGCCCATCATGGAGCTCCTCCCTCACGACCTCATCTCAACCCAAATATTCAATCCATAACAGCATTAAATGCAGTACAGGTATTATTTTACTTGATCTTTAGAACATTCCCCAGAAACAGTCATTTTACAGGAAAGGAAACTGAGATTAAGGGAGACTCACCAACTTGCCTTAAATAATGCAACTGGGCAGTAACAAGCAGGGACTCCGGCCAGGTACCCTGGGCTCTGTGGTCACTTAAAATCTGTGACCAGCTCTGGCTGGTGTGGTTCAGTGGATTAGCGCCGGCCTGTGAACCCAAGGGTCGCTGGTTCGATTCCCAGTCAGGGCACATAACCAAGTTGCAAACCAGGTCTCGAGCCGGGTCCTTAGTTGGGGGCAGATGAAACACACTGATGCTTCCTTCCCTGTCTTCCTCTCTCCCTGCCCTTCTCCCTAAACATAATGAATAAAATATTTTTTAAAAAATCCAACAAAAAACTGTGACTAGAGCCCCAGTTCTCTCCTGGCTCCTCCCCTCTCCCCTCCCAGTGATGTCAGCCTTGGTTCCCCTGGCCTGACCTGGGAGCCACACACCTGGCTCCTGGTGGTGCCTGCAGAGGGCATCCTGCCCATGGGGTGTTCTTTATCTGTCATTGCAGAGTCAGACATCTATGCTGAGATTCCAGATGAGACTCTGCGAAGGCCTGGAGGTAGACTTTTGACCCCACTGCATTGGCCACAGCCAGCACCCTGTGAAGTGACATTGCAGGCCATATATGATACCACAGGGGAACTTTCTTCCATTTCCCTCTCCCATGTGTGATTCAGACAGGAACAACCTGAGCAAGGCACCTTTGACTTGAAAGCCAAGATCATTTTTGATCCTCACACTGTTGCCCTTTTATGTGCCTGTGGTTGGGTGGGGATTCTGAGTGTGGGCATGGGACCAGCTTTCAGAGGGAACAGGGTAGCTCTTCCAGGGGTCCGAGATGGCGGAATATTCTGGAGCCCCTTCCCCAGCCCAGCCCCTGGTTCTTGGCTGAGGTGTTGCTGGGGGTCTAGGTGCACCCTAGAGGGAGGGAAGCAGAACCTGGCCTTATGGCCTGTGGCCACTCAGGTCCCCAGGGTGTCAGCTGGTTTCTGAACTCTAGGACTCTGCTCTCTCCCTTTGCGCAGGTCCGCAGTATGGCATTGCCCGGGAAGATGTGGTTCTGGACCGTATTCTTGGGGAAGGCTTTTTTGGAGAGGTCTATGAAGGTGTCTACACGAATCACGTGAGTCTGACTTTTCCCTGACACCTGTCTTCCACTTTGTGTAGGGTGAGGGCAGAGCTTGGGCCTCCCAGGGCTGGAGGTGGCAGCCTTGCAGTGTGGGTCTTCATGCACTTGGCATTGGCAGTGTTTATGAAATCCCCAAGAGTGATGAAAACAAGAGCCATTTCCATGGATACTGATGCCAGGGATCCAAAGAGAGGCAGCACCAGGAGAGGGGAGACTGAAACTTGGGGGGAGAATACAAGTGGGGAGGTGTGTTAATATGTAGTTCTGAGGAGGGGAGGCTGGAGGTAGTGTTGAGACTGCTAGTGAGGTGGAACAAGGTTTGCGGTTGTGTTTCCACCAGGCCTGGGGAAGGAAAGGCGGAGCTGAAGGAAAGGGGCAGGAAAGATGTGAAAACGAACAACAAAGAGAGAAATGCCATGCCTGATGATGGTCTTCCGCTAACCTTGGGCAGATCCCCTAGCCCTTTAGTCTCTGTTTCCTCATCTGCGTGGCCAGGAGCTCGGGTTATCTGGTCTGGAAAGTCCCTTCTAGCCCTCACATACCCTGGTCAAGGAGAAAGAGAGTAGGGAGGAGAGGAAAGGCAGAGAAGAGAGGAGAAGGGGCCAGAAGAGGAAGAAGGGGGAAGGATGTGCTATGCAGGGGCCCAGAGACCAGATGCCACTGACCTTCCCTCGATTGTCAGGGAAGCCTTTGGGAAGATGATGGTGACACCGGGAAGGGACAGTTTTGTTTTTATACTGGGCTGGACCGATGGGCCCTGAACACAATCTCATTGCAGAAAGGGGAAAAAATCAACGTAGCTGTGAAGACTTGCAAGAAAGACTGCACTCTGGACAACAAAGAGAAATTCATGAGTGAGGCAGGTAGGTTTTCCCAAGTGGGGGACACAGCCTCCCGACAGCTGGAGAAGACCCCAAGATGAGAGAGGGGCCCAGAATTGGGGAAGGGGGTGGTGTGAGCAGGGCTGGGACCCTCACAGGAGGTGGAGTGCCACTCCCTATTTCTACCAGTTGGGACAGCTCGGGCCCAGCCCTCTCACCCCCAATTTCAGTGATCATGAGGAATCTGGACCACCCGCATATCGTGAAGCTGATAGGCATCATTGAAGAGGAGCCCACCTGGATCATAATGGAACTGTATTCCTACGGGGAGGTGAGTGGGAGGTGGCAGTACAGGGACTCTGTGGTGGCGGATGGGCCACAGCTGAGGGGGTGGCAGGCATTTAAAAGGAGGGACTCTTAACCCCCAGCTTCCTGCCTTCTGTATTCAGGTGAAACAACCCAAAGACTATTTGTAGACAAAAGTGCTGAAACCTCTTGCCACTTGGGTTTGCCCTCCCCTTAACCCCCTCCCCACTTTGGCCTGGCCCCCTGGGCTCAGGCCAAGGTCATGCCCAGGTCTTGATGGCACCTTCCCCCTTCCGGCAGCTGGGCCACTACCTGGAGCGGAACAAGAACTCCCTGAAGGTGCTCACTCTCGTCCTGTACTCACTGCAGATTTGTAAGGCCATGGCCTACCTGGAGAGCATCAACTGTGTGCACAGGTGCGGCTGGGGCGGAAGCCGGGCCCCTCCATCTGATCCTACTGAATTTGGGGTAAAGTAGGGCCTTGGTGTCACACAGACCAGCAGAACCCCCATTTTGGTCCTGGCTAATGTGACAGCTTGAGCACCATCTATGAACCTGTTCCCTCATCTGATGAGTGGAAATAGGAATACGTACCTCACAGGATTGTTATTAAGGGCACTCTAAAGTCCTGGGTGTCTGATTGTAACTCAATGCATTCTAGCCTGCTTACCTGTGGGTTCCGGGAAATTGCTTCCCACTTGCTGTCCTCCCAATAGCCTGTTCAGTGGCTCAGAACCGAGGCAGGAGGGACTGAGCTAGGGCAGATCCTGGGAAGATCCTGAGGTCTGGGACCTTCTAGCCAGAGTGCTGACATTGCCCGGCACTCCTGGGCTCCCAAGTCCAATTCTCCCTCCGTCTGTGCAGCCAGCCCTTTCTCCTCCTGGCTTTGCTCCCTCTCCCTAGACGGAGGTCCCTATCACAGGGGATGTGATCCCCCAAAGGAAATAGGAGGGGCGCTCTCAGGGCACTAAGGTAGACAGATGAATTCTTCAATCCAGCACCACTGATGCTAGCTATGTGGCCTTGTGAGTGATATGATGCAAAATAACATTGGGGATATAAGTATTCATTCATTCATTCATTCATTCATTCACTCATTCAACAAATATGAAACCCTCACCCTGTGCCTCCAGGTGCAGTCCTAGGCTCTGGGATAAAGCCAAAATCAAAACAGAGCAACTCCCTTTCTTGGGGAGCTTACCTTCTAGCTTGAGACTAAAGTGAGACAGAAATCATCATGGGGTGAAGATGGTGGGATAACAGGTTTGCTTCCTTGGTCTGGGTGCCATCTTTCAATAATACAGACCAATGGCAGGGAGGGAGCCTGCCTGTAAGAAGCCAGCAGACCAACGCGAGGGGCAGAAGTGATGCAGGAACGGGAGGTAAAGTGCCCCCTGCGCGGAGGAGAGCCCAGCTCTGGAGTTAGGCTGCCTCCTTTCCCACCAGTCCTGCTGGCCTGGTTCCCCCATTGGGCCAGGCTAATCGGAGGGTCTCCTCATCATGCGGCTGTGGCTACTCAGAGCCGTGACAGAAGCCTACACAGTCCTCTAGACGCAGAGTGAGGAGCGAATAACCGTGACCAGGAAGATGACTGGGTTCTTTCTGGCGGAATCAGCAGGGTGGCAGCATCCCCAGCAGAGGGACAATATAGGCAGCAGAGCAGGAGAGTGTCGGGAGCAAATCCTGGGACTCTGAAATGGGCTTCCCGTTGGAGGCGCAGGAGAAATGATGATGGGAATTAAGCTCCGTGGGGAGGGGAAAGGCAGTGCAGAGGGCCTGGCGTGTGGCGGGGACTGGAGGGCCACGCAGGCCCCCACCTGGGCTGGGCTTCAGTAAGCTGGCTCAGTAGGTCAGGGAAGGGCTGACTGATAGAAGCTTCCTGACTGCACTGGAGGCCGGGTCCCTGGTCAGCACTCGCCTTTGCCTCTGTTCATCTGTCTGTCAGTGTTGGAGGCATTCTGAACCACCTTACCCTTGTCTTTATGTCCTTTTCACAGGGACATCGCTGTCCGAAACATCCTGGTGGCTTCCCCCGAGTGTGTGAAGCTGGGGGACTTCGGCCTCTCCCGGTACATTGAGGATGAGGAATATTACAAAGGTGAGGGGGTGCTCCCGTCTCAGATCTGCCCCTGGTGGGTCACTGAAGCCAAAGTCCCAGGAACAAAGGCTGTGGTCAAAGGTCTACAGGTCCTTGGGTCTCCAGAGAATAGGCTATATATTTTTTGATAATCCTGGATCTTTCTTCCCTAAATATCACCTGTAAACTTCTGTGCCACCCAAAGCCTCGGTGTCTCGGCTACCCATCAAATGGATGTCCCCCGAGTCCATTAACTTCCGCCGCTTCACCACGGCCAGCGATGTCTGGATGTTTGGTGAGTTGAATTTTGGAGGGGTTGGGATGAGGGTTTCGATTCTCACCTCCATGACCAGGCTAAGGGGGGTGCAGAGTGCAGGGCTGTGGATCCCCACTGCAGGGTGGCAGGGGTCTGCTTTGTTGCGGCCACTGAAAAGTGTCAGAAGTGAGAGGCCAGTGGTGTTGTGGGGAGAGGGGCTACGGGCCTGGGCAGTGTTGGTTAATCTTCTTGGGAGAGGCTCTTGAGATGAGCGTGCATGCCACCAACGGCCCCAGGAGGTAGCGTGGGGATGCCAGGGGGCCCTCAAAGGCAGACTGAGGCTTGTGCTGAGAAGCAGGTGCAAGGAGACGTGAAGGTGAAACCAGGTGACAGACAGACAAGCCCTCACAGAGCACAGGGCCCTGTAGATGATCCTCTCAGTTTTCCACAGAATGGTAAAACCTCATTATTATTATTCCCAGTTTCCAGGGACAGAAGTTGAGGCTCAGGCAGGTCAGGGGTTTCCCCTTGATCACATAGGCAGCAAGTATGGGCTTCCAAGCCCACCTTTTTGATGGAGGCTTCATTCCTTTCTAAAGGAAGGTACCAGTGGTCCCAACAACGTGCCTCTGACTGCCCCACCCCACCCCACAGAACCCTAATAGATGCATGTGGAGGGGATGCAGAGGAGGGGACCTTAGTTCACTTACAGATGCAAGTAACTGGTCCCTCAGTGACCATGGTGAATAGGACCCCAGTGATGCCAAAGGGGGATGCAAGGGAATATGGCAACTCCTCCCGGCAGGGACTAACAGGTTACTATGGTTCTCACTGGAGAGGGCACCCTGGCCTCTCCAGGGGTGAGTCCCTACCCCAGCATGGGCCCTGAACCCTCTCTTCTTGCTCGCAGCTGTGTGCATGTGGGAGATCCTGAGCTTTGGCAAGCAGCCCTTCTTCTGGCTGGAGAACAAGGATGTCATTGCTGTGCTCGAGAAGGGCGACCGGCTGCCCAAGCCCGACCTCTGCCCACCTGTCCTCTACAGCCTTATGACCCGATGCTGGGACTACGACCCCAGTGAGCGGCCCCGCTTCACCGAGCTTGCGTGCAGCCTCAGGTGAGCATGAAGCAGGGGTGGGGGCTGCGGGCGCAGGTCCCTGAGGGAGCCCAGCCTCTCTGCCATAGCACATACAGGTTTACAAGGTACTTTCCTGAACAAGATGCACGGTGTCCTCGTCCCCACCTTGTGGATGAGAGAATCGGGGTTAGAGCTGGTGACTTACCCAAGGCAGTGACAGTGGGGCTGGGACTTGCACTGGGAGCTGCATGTCCTAGTGGAATTAGCTGGTCCTTCCAGCAAAAGCGCAGAACCTTTGTTCCTCCCAGATTACAGGGAAGAGGGTGTTTTGACTATGAAGACAGTGACCTGAGAGGTCACCTCTTTCTTCTGAATGGAGCATCCGTGGCTTGAGGGTCTGATTTTTATCACGTGCCCTGAGCCATCATTCCCCGGGTACTGGGAGGTCCCAGGTGAAGGGTGCTGTTGGCATATATTTTAGAGGAGCCCCTGTTTCCTTGGTGGCCTGCCTGACATCACCTCCTCCTTGGGTGATCTGACTACGTTTGGCATCTTTTAAGGCAAACTTTTCCTGTAAAAGGACAGATAGTAAATATATTGGGCATTGTAGGCCAATCTGTTGAAACTACTCAGCTCTGCTTTTGTAGCTTAAAGCAGCCATGGACAGTATGTAATGAATATGTGTAGCTGGTTTTCAATAAGACTATAGATACTGGAATGTGAATTTCATGTAGTTCATATAGTCTTTTTATTATTTTTACCGTTAAAACACGTAAAACCTATTCTTAAGGGGAGCAAAAAAGGGGATGGATGTAATACAACAACAATAAAATTAAAAAAAAAAAAACAAAAACAAAACCAAAAACCCATTCTTAGTTTGGGGCCATACAAAATCAGGTGGTGGCCAGACTTGGCCTGTGGGTGGTGTTTGCAGACCCCCACTTTAGGGAACCTAGTGCTTGGTTAATGTTAAATAGTGCAACCTCAGACCCTGTAGTCAACACATTGGTGTAATTTGGGGGCAAGAAAACAGCCCCTGGAAACTGCTGTGGGGGGCACCCTGGGCAGGATGCTGGGAAGGCCGGGGCACTGGGGGTGACACTGTTTGTTTGTAGGGGCAGGGGTGGCACCACAGTGTGCAAGAGCCCCAGCTTAAAAAGGCCCCTGTGTTCCTGCCTGTCCTCTCATGGGTACTGCCGTTGACTCCAGACTCACCTCTCGGTCCCTTAGAAGGGAGATTGGGAGACCAAATGATTGCAAGAGAAAAGTATTTGGAAGATGCAACTCAAGAGAGCAAAAGCTCTGTGGTGCTGAGGGGGTCCAGGGGCCTTACTTCATCCCTGGGCCAGAGAACCGAGGGGAGCTGTGGCTGCGTGTGTGCGCCTGGGCTGAGAAGCACACCCATGCGGGACACTGGCCGGCCCCCATCGCGGGTGGGGTTAGGAGCTGGCCTTCCTTGCTGTGATCTGAAAGACACTCAAAGACCCTAATGACTCAGGCTACTTTTCCCAAGCCACAAACCGGCAGTCTTCCATTAGAGTTAAAAAAGGATGTAGTGAGGGTTTCCCAATCTTTTGGGGTAAGACGTGCCCTTTTAATATCAAAGTTTGAGAATTCCTTCATGTCATGTTACTTTCACTTTTAGAATCTGTTGATTGACAAAATGTAGTAAGCGGTATGATGAATTTTTTATTACATACAATATAATGCACATAATATCAACTATTATATATTCAGTAGTACTGTTATTAGAAATAATTAAAGAAAATAATTTAGGTGATACCAAGTTTATTTAACACTCTGTGAAGAAGGCAGTCTCCATTCTCAAGAGTCAGAGAATTGCAAAATGGGGCAGGAAACAGAAGCTTTCATGTGATCAAGAATAAGGATCAATAAAAAAGAAAAAAAAAATCCTGGCTGGTGGCACAGAGGATAAGGCCTGTGAACCCAAAGGTCACTGGTTCGATTCCCAGCCAGGGCACATAACCAGGTTGCAAGCCAGGTCTCTAGCCAGACCTGTAGCAGGAGGCAGGTGATAGGCAACCATACATTGATGTCTCTCTCTTCCCTGCCTCTTTCCCTTCCTCCCCTTCTAAAAATAATAAAAATCTTAAGAAAAAAAAAAAAGAAAGAAAGAAAGAAAGAAAAGACAAGAAAAGGAAAAAAGTGAATAAGGAGCAAGGGCAAGAAAAGTAGGGAATAATATATGGAGGAGTATAGAGTCCAGAGTTGTCACGACACAGGGATTGGCTCACCAAGTATACTACATTGCTGGTCAAGCAAAGCATCTAGAGGGCCACAAAAGCTGCCTAAGTTTTGATTTGCCCCTGTGGCACCCCAGAGCAACTCTATCTTGGGCCTAGAAATTTCTTTCTCTTAAAAGAACAAAGGCTTTTATTTATTTATTTTTAGAGAGAGGGGAAGGGAGGGAGAGAAACATCGATGTGAGAGTGAAACATTGATTGGTCACTTCTCATAGGTGCCCTGACTAGGGACCAAACCTGCAAACCAGGCATTTGACCTGACTGGGAATTGAACCCGTGATGTTTTGCTTTGCAGGGCAATGCCCAGTCAACTGAGCCACATTAGTCAGGGCTAGAAATTTATTTCAACCACACCTAAGACTTGGGTCTATAGACAACGCATGGTCCACATGTGAGCATGTGGATTCACGGACCCTTCCAATTATTCCAGAATCCTCTAGGGTTTGCAATTCCCAGGTTGGAAACCACTGGCAAGGCAAGAAGCATGCACATGGCCAGTGTGGTCCCCAGCCCTTTCCTATCAGCCCACACCAGGATGGGCTGATAGAGTGTTTAGTGGAAATAGAAGATACAGAAGTCAGGCCTTGGTGCTTGGCTGGGACATCAGAATCCACATAGGGGATCAGGGCCAACAGCAGGCACAAGAGGACCAGAGGCGTGGGGAGGTGGGCTGGTGACATACTTCCATTGCCCCTTTGGGCCAGACTTTCTCCAAGGAGTTTTTCCCACTGTGAATCTACTCCTGTAATCCTCCCAACTTTGGTGTGAAAGTGACATCAGGGCCCATATCCCAGCCTGTCTCAGAGGGGTCTTCCCAGCACACTCTGCAGAGGAGATGAAAATAGGACCCAGTGGTGATTCTCCAGGTGTCAGTGGAGTGCAGAGAGGAGCCCCCAGGAGCACTTTTGACCTTGTTTCTCTCTCCTGCCCTGATCCCTCGGCAGCGACGTTTATCAGATGGAGAAGGACATTGCTATGGAGCAGGAGAGGAATGCTCGCTACCGACCTCCCAAAATCTTGGAACCCACAGCCTTCCAGGAACCCCCACCCAAGGTAAGCCAAGCCCCAGCTTCACTGGTCCTCTGAGTCACAGCAGAGCCGGGTTTCCATCTGGCTGACTGCTGACCTGCATGTATAGCTCCCTGCTCGCAGCACAGACAGGATGTGCCCCGACCATTCTCTCAGCCCCCCAGGGCAACCGCCCAGCACTGGACTCAGCCCCTGCCCCACCAGTGCCCCGGCAGGTGGAACCGCAGACAGCAAGACAGCACCTGCCTATGGGGCAGCTGGGGCAGGGAGCCACCCTGAAGACACTCTCCTTGAGAAGCTTGAGCACTTTTCTTTCTGTGTCTTTTAGGGACTGGTTAGATCCCCGTGAGGACATGGGAGTGAGGAGCATCTTTAGGCCCCTTAGGTCCAGGCTTTGTGTCCATATCCTCTACGATGTCTCCAGGCTCAGGAGCCAGTGCCCTGCTGCCTCCTCACTTGGTGGGTGGGTTGTGAAGGACAGTGACTGTATTAACCAACGTGCCTGCCATAATCAAATGTCATAGACCAGGTGGCTTAAACAATAGGTGTTCGTGGAGGCTGGTAAGTCCAAGGTCAAGGTTCTGGCAGATCCTGTGTCTAGTGAGACCTCTTCTTGTCCTGCAGACAGCTCCCTTCTCACTGTGTCCTCACAGGTCACAAAGAGAGAGAGCTTTGGTGTTTCTTCTTAGTGTTATAAGGACACTAATCCCGCCATAGGGGCCCTACCCTCATGACCTTATCTAACCCTAATGTCCCAAAGGCCTTGCCTTCAAACACCATCACATGGCGGGGATGGGGTGGGAGGGCTTCAACATACGGATTTGGTGGGGACACAAGTGTCCAGTCCATAACAAAGGCCCAGCTGGTGCAGGGCCTTTACCTAGCGTCCATCTGGCCTGGTGTGCCTTTTCCCTTCCCTGCGTCAGGGCCCAGCTCCGCCTTCATCCCCTCCATGAAGCCACTGTAAGTGCCTGGGCCCCCGACCTCCTATCTTGGCATGTCTGTGGCTCTCGACTGATGTTTGGGAGGTGCTCCCACATCCAGAGAAGCCGCACACACAGAGACCAGCGAGCCCTCCCTCAGCACTGACCCCTGCAGGACAGAGACTCTGGCTTCTTTGTACCTTCCCATCACACGGCACACCAGGGGTGCCTGGAAAGTGAATGCAGTAACAACACTCTCATCTTTTTCATTCCGAACAGGCTTGACCTGTCTCTGACCTGATTGATGCTCCCTCAGGGAGAGACAGGGGGTTTGACTTCTCTCTGCGTTCTCTCTCCAGCCCAGACGCCCCAAGTATAGACCCCCTCCACAAGCCAACCTTCTGGCTCCCAAGCTGCAGTTTCAGGTAAGCGTAACCGGAGGGCTGGGAAAGTTCCAGGTCATTTCTCATCTTGGTCCTTCCTGAAATTCCGTTCTTAGGCCTTGAGGGGAGCAACTAGCTGCTTAGGAGATGGCCTACTTTAGTACCCAGAAAAGAATTTGAACTCAGAGTACCCAGAGATCAAAAGAACCCGGATGCAATTCTGCCTGGTTGCCCTCAGCTAAAGCTAAGATGTACTTTGCGCCCAGCCCGTCTGTCCAGTGTCTGTTGCTGCGTGTGCCTGCCCACAGCTGCTACGTGCCCAAAGCCTCCCTGGCCTCCTCCCCCAGCAGAGCCTTCTGAGGAGGACTCTCAGGCAGTGGGGGACAGTTGATGCTCCCCAGAAAGTAGAGTTGCTCCCTGGGGCTCCCTGCAGAGGTGGCCGGTGAAGAGAGAGAAGGGTTTCCCCTGCGCTCTCCTCCCACCTGTGTCATTAGACCTCTGCCCTGTGCCCCTCTCTCTCCTCTCGGTCAGAGGGAGCCCCCGCCCCTCTCTTTTGTTCTCTTTCATCCCTCAGCTCAGAGTCACTGCCCAGAGCCCAGACAAGCCAACCAAGAACTAACGTAAATCCTCTTTGTTTGAAGAAAAAGAATCTTGATGCAGAACATAGATGCAATGTCTCTGAAAGCAGACATTGTGATACCTTTTGTGATATTTAAAATAGTGGCCAAACACATATCCGTATGCTGATTATATTGGACTATGAAATAGAACTCTTTTCTGCAGAGTCCTGAAGGAGAAGACATGCCTCAGCAGGTCACGAGCATGTGTGGGCCCATCGTGTGCGGGCCAGGTGGCCGTGCTGAGTCCTAGCCAAGAGCTGTGTATGTTGCTCCGCCATGTCTTCCACACAGGGCCAGCGAAACGCCGACGTGACATCTTTTATTAGCTCCTGGAGACTAAGTCCTGTTTCTTCTATGGTGCTCATATATCGTCTCGTTGTGCTTAGTTTGTAGCGGCTAATTGTCTACCTTCTCGCCTTGTCCCTGTGCGTGGTGCTTCTTTGCTTCTTCTGATAGGTGCCCGAGGGTCTGTGTGCCAGCTCACCCACGCTCACCAGCCCTA
This sequence comes from Noctilio leporinus, assembly GCA_004026585.1. Classification (NCBI taxonomy): domain Eukaryota; kingdom Metazoa; phylum Chordata; class Mammalia; order Chiroptera; family Noctilionidae; genus Noctilio; species Noctilio leporinus. The sequence goes on from PVIW01002053.1 coordinate 180,981, forward strand.
TGGAGTACCCATCTCCTGTAAACTCGTTGCACACCCCACCTCTCCACCGGCACAATGTCTTCAAGCGCCACAGCATGCGGGTAAGAGGGCTCTGCATGCTGGACTGAGGAGGCTAATGGAGGGGAGGTACCTGGGACTCCCAGAACCCACAACCTCAGGCTCAGGAGGCGCCCTCCATGCTTCCATGCACCAGTCAGGCCACTGAGGGTCTCTGTGATTCTATCATTTGCAAACACATCAGAGGCTGGGGGCCAAGCCAGGCTCCACTCCCAAGGACACCAGCTGCACTGGACCTGCCCTGTCCACACTCTGGTGCTGTGGCGAGTGATGCAAAATCTGTCCCCTTTGTGAGCCCTGGGTGTAGGGAGGAGTCTTGTGGGTAGAAGCAACCAACCTGTTGGTGCCGGAGAATAAAAGATCCTGGAGGTTCTGTTCTGCTCTGCCCTTCTTGCCTGATTGCTTTGGTGGTTTAATCTCTTTTCAGTCAAAGGAAAGGCTTCCTTGTGGCTTCCATTACTGATGCTTTTGTAAAAGTTGCTGCTGTTTGGAAAGGAGCCTGGGAGCTAGTGAGGGGCTAAGATACCCTTTCCAGTCACCTCTTTATTGTAACTGCCACTAGGAGGCCCTGAGTCCTTCATTAGCATCTGAATGTCACATCTTGTGAAATAAATAGCCCTGGCCAGGTGGCTCGGTTGGTTGGAGCATCATCCCATTACCCAAAAGTTGCGTGTTGGATCCTCTGTCACGGTATTAACCCAGCTGGGGCATGTACCGGAGGCAACCAATTGGTGTTTCTTTCTCACATGGACATGTCTCTCCCCCACCCCTTCCCTTCCTCTCTCTCTGAAATAAATGACTCTGTCCTCGGCTGACGATTAAAAACATAATGAATAAAATAAATAAATAAAAACATCTTTGCTCGCCCACCTGTCACTGTCACCCCCCCATTTCTCCTTCAATACAAATAGCCCATGAACATTTAATATGTTTTACTAAACTGAGTCTTGCTATGTGACAAACAGACTAAAGCCCTTATTCTTTTTGCTCTAATGCCGTACACATGGCTTGAAAAATTATTGGGAAAATGATATGGTTATTCCAGTAGATTTAGAAAATGTAGGCAAGTACATAGGTTGATAGATTCTGTGTCCTTGTTCTTAATTTAGTAAAACTTTGAAATGAGTAATATAATTTAGAATTCTAGGCATCGAGTCCTATTGTGGAATAAATTTCCCCACTTATCATTTAAACAATTTACATCTTAGCATATACTTAACAATAACAAACACTGCATTTGGAAGCGTGCACTGTAATTTAGGCAGTGTTCAGTTCCTCCACCCTCCTGCTCTTGACTCTTTATTCGTGATTAATTGAGTTTTAGTGAGTTTTGCGTCACAATGTGACCTTTTAGAAAGAAGCTGTTTTGCATGTGTGAGGGGTAGCATTGCCTTTGTCTAATCCCTGCTTCATGGTAAGGACTTTGTTCAATTCATAAAGACAGGCTGTGCAGCAGGAAAAAAAAAGACCTTTTGTGTTGGGGGTTTAGAAGTACTTTCCATCTGCCTAAAAGAACACAATGAACACTTCTTAAAATAAACCAAAAAAGGTTAAAAATATAAACTCCATTTATGGTGTACATCACACGGATAAAGCCTTTTCCAGGTAGAATACGGTACAGGCTCCCTGCAAAGCATTTAACAAAAATTGGAGCTGGTTTTCCCATAAAAACACCTTTTTCACTGACTGACTGTATCACCTGACTCATCTGGGGACCCGTGGGATGCCACGCCAGAGTCATAATGGCAGCAATCTCACGTTTGAGGTTTAAAGTAAAAATGAAATCCAGTCCAGTACATTTTGCAGGAATGCTTTGCTGGGAGCTGTCCTAGGTGCTGGTGGGGGATCCAGGCGATTATGGAGCTTATGGTTGGCCTGGGTAAACAGGCAAGGCCCACGTCTACCTGTAATGCGAGCCAGGAAGCTCTGAGTGGCACACAGGTTTCAGGCAAAAGCACAAAAGGCGCAGTGAGAGTTCAGAGAGGAGAACAACTCTTTCCAGCTCTCTTTTTGTCAGCTGGGCCTGGAAGGATGGGTAAGAGTTGGACAGGAAGACACTGGGGTGAGGGGGATGAAAGAGATAGAGGCATCGGAAGAAGGCAAGACTGAGTGATGGAAAACCATAAGGCAGGTGTAGGAGCTGTCCGGTTAGAGCAAGGCAGAACGCATGTAAAGACAGAAATAAGGGTAGGGGGAGCAGGTAGCCAAATTCTGGAATGGTCACAGCTTGTGGAGTCATTTAAAACACCACAAGGACCTGATCCCTTTTAAGAGTGACCAGCAATGTAAATGCTCATTGCCTGATAAGAATATCTAAGGTACATTTCAGACAAATAAACCCAAAGGAGATTCAAGTTTTTAAAAATAACACTTTCTGCTTGAATTTGATTATGAAATTGGAAGGCGTAGGAACAAATCTTTGAATGCATCTTAAAATAATTTGTAAGATGCTGCTAAGGCCTGGGGCATGCTAGACGTTTGAGTGGTAGGAACCTTTTTTTAGCAATTACAAATTACGTAGTGTTTACTTGACTCTGGTAACTCCTTCTTCCACTATTAACTCTAGTCCTCCTCAGTCCACACATTTTCCTTATACCTGGAGATGCCTAACTCTGTATTGGCCCTGGGCTCCTGTGTGTCACTGTCAGTCGCCTGAAGTGGCCATACCATTGTGTTTACAGGGGGTATTTGTAATCTTAGCATTCCCTCATTTTGGAGCATTGTCCTCTGTGAAATCAATCTTATTTAGTTTTATAAATTTTATAATTATAAAATACTCGTATTCTGAAATTTGTTTTCTTAAAATAAGGTCTAACTCAGTAGCTCTCAAGTGAGGCTGATTTAGTCACATTTGATGAGGCCTGGAGGCATTTTGTTACAGCTGGGAAGGTGCTAAGGCATCTAGTGGGCAGAGCCGCAGCTCAGCATCCTACAATGTGCAGAAAATCCCCTCCCAGAAAAGAATAATCTGCCCAAGTGTCAATAGTGCTGAGGTTAAGGCACGTGGTCTAGCTCTTGTTTGCACAGCCCCATGGGAACAGGGATGCTGCGTGTTGTACCATCACTGCCCTCCCAGCACCCACCCCTATGCCTGCCACATAGCGGTTGCTTCATACGTAGTTGCTGAATAGAATAATGAACAAAGAATATTTCACCAAGAAATCAAAGTTGTGGGAAGAAGTATTATTAGCAATTGAGAGCAGTAATTGGAGCTGAATAAGCACTAGGAGAAAATCTCAATATAACTGCCTTGCTATATTCCAGTGTGTTTTAGAGAACTTGGGGGTAGGGGGGGTGGATATATTTTTAGAGGTTTGCTGGAGATTATGGATTGCTAAAGTAAATAGAGAATGATTTTTGCCATTTTATACAAGTGACTCTTATGTAAACTGGCCACTTCTAAGGAAACAACCTGACAGGTCTGCTGGCCTGATGTCACAGGGAGGCCCTGTCCCTGGCAAAGGCTATCCTGAGCATTATGCCATCCCCAAGCCCCACCAAAAAAACACAACAAAACAACAACAACAACAAAAACCATCAGTTACCCTCACAGGTCCAGGAGTCCAGGTGCAAAGTTGGGCAGAGGGGGGAAAAAAGGACCAAGAAAATAATTCTGTAAATGAACCCTTGAGAAGACCGAGAGTAAAGCAAGTAGCAAGAAAACATGCAACACCTTCTTTTGGGGAAATAGCTGGTAAAACTATGAATAGGGGCAAAGTCCCCCCAAGAAGTTGAAACAAGGGTTGGATTCAGAAAAGCTAGGAGAGGACACGTGTATTGCCTACCTATACGTCTGTGTTTCTTTACATTTTGTTCTTTACTTTATCTCTCAGCTCATGCGCTTCTTTTGGTTGAACAACCCAAACTACCATCCTGATAAAGAGTTTGTTGTAATAAGAAGGCACAATACTCTGGTTTCGCTCCAGATCGTATGCTTCTGTCAGGCCCTGCCTCCCTGCGGGGTTACAGGCGGCGCCTGCCTCCTCACAGCTCCCGGACTTGCCTCGCTGGTACCAGCTTGAGAGGCGTGCCCAGGGCACTCCTCGGGGGTTGGCCTTGCACTTCTAGATTTATCAAGTGACAGCAACCATGACAAACACCAACTGGGAAAATGACATGAGGGCCATCATTTGAAAATAAAATTGTCTGCGATCATGTAATTGCTTGAGTACAGTGCATGTTAAACACCGTGCTTCGGGTTTGGGGTTCCTTCAAAATACAGGCTTGCGCTTGGGGGATGGTGGACCCCATAATAACTGTCTGCATGTAGGACTGTGGATTTAAGAACGACATTGCAAGGCCATGTCTTGTGGCTGCCATGAGGCTCTTCAGCAGGCTGTCCCTCCTCTGAGTCTGGGGACCAGGCTCATGGGTGCTCTCCTCTCTCCCCGCTGTCCTCCCAGGAGGAGGACTTCATCCAACCCAGCAGCCGAGAAGAGGCCCAGCAGCTCTGGCAGGCTGAGAGGGCCAAGATGCGGCAGATCCTGGACAAGCAGCAGAAGCAGATGGTGGAAGACTACCAGTGGCTGAGGCAGGAGGAGAAATCCTTGGTGAGCAGCCTCTGAGCCGTGGGTGGGATGGGCCACTAGTCTCCGCAGCCCGGCTGAAGGCACTTTGATAAGAGGGCTTGCGTGGGAGAAATGTCCACACCATCACATCGTGTGTCCTCTCTGTGCGAGCTTAGGGTTCCTAATTGTAAGTCCTTTGCTTTGGTTTTCTCCTCTGCAGGACCCCATGGTTTTCATGAATGACAAGTCCCCATTGGTAAGTCTCTGGGGGAGGTTTCTGCCTTAGACCGAAGGCTGAGAAGTCCTCTTAGACTGCAGGACCCTGGCTCCAGGTCCCAGGCCTACACATTTCTTCCCTTCTGCCTTTTACCTTGGGAGCGAGCTTCTTCTCCCTCCTCCGACCTCCACGAGGCCCTTTTCCTGAACTCTCACTTGACCTGCATCCACAGCACTGCCCTCTTCTGCCCCGGTCCCCTCAGCCTCTTAGAAAGGAGGGGCATGCCTCCAGGTCACTTTTGGTCAGGAGCCCCCCAGATCTCCCCTACTCCCATGTCTATGATCTCTAAACCCCTCAATGCACTGTTGAGGGAGTGGAGAACAGGTCGGGGGGAAGTGGGTTGTCCCCAGAGCCACATTAGTGATGTGTTCTCTTTCCTTCCCTCCAGACCCCAGAGAAGGAGGCTGGCTACAGTGAGTATTCATGCCCATCCATTTGGTGGGTGTTTCCGCTCGACCTCTGTGTTGAGCCACTATCCTTGCTTGCTGCCCACTTTAGAGGAAACTAGAGTGTACTTGCAGTTTTGAGAAACATCTGCCTTGCTTTTACTCAGCATGCGCGGAGAGGTCAGTCACTATCTACCCCTCCTCTCCATCAGTGCCCCACCCTGTCCCCACCCAGTCCCCCTTCTCTCCTCTGTCTGCCCTGGGATCCTTAGTCCTCTTTCCAGTTTATTCTCTCCTTGCTTTCATTTGGAAGAGGTGGTGACTCTCTTTCCCTCCCTACCTCCCACTCATTCTGTTGGAGGCTCCTCGTGGAGAAAAATAAGGTGGTTCTCCTGGCTTCTTGCTGATGCTCATCTTCCCTGGGTTTGAGGGGTGGTGGGAGAAAGGGGACCTCTCCTAAGGCCTTTGCTGAAGGAAGGTGGGAGGGAGGAACCAACAGTACACCAGGCCCACCTTCATCATCCCAGACGGGTGGGGCTGATGATGGTGTGGATGACAGTGACAGGACAGTGACAACAGTCACAGAGAACTTAACCCAAACCCAACACGGGCCCTAGTCACTCACAGATGTCAACTTGTGTAATCTCACAGCAACTCTGTGAGACAAGACAATTTATTATGACACCCATTTTACAAAGGTCATGAAGCCAAGGCTCGGGAAGGTTCAGTCACGTATCCCAAGCCACACAGCTGGTAATCAGCAGAGCTCAGCTTTGAGCCCAGGCAGCCTGGCTCCAGGGACCCTTCCGAGCAACCCCCTCATTTGACAGATGAGTGTCAGTGAGCTGGCCTGTGCCACACAGCTCTTAGGTGGAGGAGGGGAGAGTAGAACCAGGTCTCGTGACTCCCTCTGGGCTGGGTCCTCCCGCAGCTGCGCAGACTGTGTGCCTCTGCCTGCCCGGCTGGGGATGAATAGTGCGGCTGTTCTGCTGTTTCACCTCCTTGGCTCCCCACACGCTCAGAATTCTCTCAAACCTGGCCCACTTGCTGCAGGGGCACAAGGCAGGGCACTGACTCCACAGCTACCTGCTGCCTTCACAGCGTGAAGCTTGTTCCTCATGATGGTCAAGGTCCCCTGGGTGCTGTTCCTCAGGGCCGGACCTGCAAGGCTTTCAGGGCGGGAAACCCCTCTGTGGTCATTCCTTCTCTGCTGTAACCTCGGCTTTTTCTTTCTATGGCGCAGTGACGAGACTTGTCCCTTACTACTGTAGGGCCGGGAGGTTTGCTTTCTTTCCCTGCCATCTTCTGGAATTAGCATTTCATCTCTCAGGTCTTCTGGTAGCAGAGAGGGGATTGGCTTGGTTATCAGCAGGCACAAAGGGAAGGGCCAGGGTGCTGAGAACTCCCCCTACTCACTCTCCCTCCTTTTGCAGCCGAGTTCACGGGCCCCCCTCAGAAGCCACCGCGGTTGGGTGCACAGGTACGTGTTAGCCCTGTCAAAGCTGGGAATAAATCTGAACCAGGGCTCCCCAAGACTGAAGACGGTGGATTGCGAAGGGCCTTCAGAAATAAGCTAATCCGGTATCCTCATGATGTAGCTGAGGCCCAGAGAGGGCAAGTGTCTTGTCTAAGGCCACACAGCTTAGTCCATGGAAAAGCAAGGGGAAGACCATCTCCTCTCTTCCATGGCTCCTCCCCAGTCTGAAGGAAAGCTCGTTGGTTCTGCCCTAGGACCAGGAGTTGGGCCCCCCTCCTCTCTGGGACATACCCCCTTGGGTGTCAGCACCCACATTGCTCTTGCAGTAGCCTGGGCTGGGCACTGGTTTTCCTCACTCTGTTCCCAGCCTTGACTGTCCATAAGAATCACCTGAGGTGCTTTTGAAACCCACCTGGCCTCCATGGCCAGGTGGTGGTTCAGTTGGTCTGGCTGAAGCCAGCCACCATGTACTTGAGGACTCCCCGGCAGATTCTAATGGGAGAACCACTGCTCCCGGAGGCAGGAGGGAGGGTGCACCCCCAGGACAGGGCACTGCTATTTTGGAGGTCTCAAGTCAGGCCGGGGGCTGAGTTGGCACCGCTAGTGCCTGCCCAGGGAAGAACGGTAGCACCCTCCTGACTCGAGACACCCCCTACTAGCAGTCCATCCAGCCCACAGCCAACCTGGATCGGACCGACGACATGGTGTACCAAAATGTCACGGAGCTGGTGCAGGCGGTGCTGGACCTCAAGAACAAGCTCTGTCAGCTGCCCCCCGAGGCCTATGTGATGGTGGTGAAGGTGAGTGCCGGGGACAGAACTGGGGCCGGCAGGGGGAGGCTGCTCAGCCCAGCCCTGGGAGGGAGGGGGTGGGGTGGGGGCTGAGCTTCCTGGTCCGCCCAGCTGGTGTCTTTCCCGGGAAGGCCCCCATCAGAGCAAGGCGGTCAGAGGACATTTAGTCCCAGGTAGCCTCAGAAGGCAGAGACCAACCAGGAGTGCTCTTCCCGGGGGAAACATGGCTTTTTCTAAAAGGGCTTTCGCCTACCCTTTCTCTCCCAGAACGTGGGCCTGACCCTGCGGAAGCTCATCGGGAGTGTGGACAACATCCTGCCTTCCTTGCCACCGACTTCCCGGACCGAGGTGAGTGTCCTTGCCTCAGTGACACTGGCTCCCCTTCCCCCCAACCTGTCCAGCGGGGTTTCACAAGGGCCACCTGGGCAGTCTCATTTCTGCCTGCCGAGCCTGCAGCAGGTGGCCCTGCTTGGAGTATCTGCGCAGGTGCCGGACGGGGGCTGAGTTGGCACCTAGGTCCCCGGCCAGCTTCCTGGGGCCAGTTTCCTAGTTGCGGCCTCAGTTGCACTGATGTTTTACTGTGTGAGGATACACAAAAGAGGGAACACCTCCCCTTTGGCTCTCCTGCAATCCTTCATCCAGTCACCCTCCATGCTAAAGACAAGCTGCATTGTTATGGAAATAGCAGTTGAGGTGTCTTTGGTTGAGCATTTAAACTAATTTACTTTATTTCAGTGAGAAACAGACAACCATAGAACACTGGAAAAGGAGTCTCGCTGCTCCCTCTGGAGGTGCTGCCAGTGGGGGGCAGGATGGCTCCTTGTGCTGATCCCCAGAGCCTGTGGCTGTGTCACCTTACATGGCAAAGGGGTCTTTGCAGATGTGACTTAGAAAGGATCTTGCTATGGGAGAGGACACTGGATTATCCAGTGCAATGTAGTCACAAGGGTCCTTATAAGAGGGAGGCAGAAGCAGAGTCAGAGAAGGAGGTGCGATGACAAGAGCAGAGGCCGAAATAATTTCAACCTGGGCTGGAAGGACCCACAAGCCAAGGAAGGCAGCAGCCTTCAGAAGCAGGAAAAGGCAGGGGAGGGCTTCTTCCCTCCATCCTGCAGAAGGAATGCAGCCCACCCGTTACCTTGACTTTAGCCCCATAAAACCTATTCCAGACTTCTGGCCTCTGGAACTGTTAGCGGATAAATATAGGTGGCTTGAGCCACTGACTTTGTGGTACTTTGTCATCAGAGCAACAGGAAACTCATACGGTGTCTCTGCACCTTTGTTGGTTATTTGTCTTGAAACCCCAAAGCCCCTGCCAGGCTGTGGTTTAATGTGGCACCTCCCTGTGGTCAGAGACATGGTGCAGGTGACCACCAGAGTCCCAGCATCTGTGACTGCTCAAGAGAGGACAGTGCGGGCAGGGGTGGGGGTTCCTGGCCTCCCTCTTGGTGGCAGTGGCAGCCCACAGAGGAGCCCCAGGTCAGGGGGTCCTGTTTGGTGTGAGAGCATCTTACCCTTGGCACGATGGCCCAGTCATTCGTTTCATCTGGCATATACTCTTGAATGCTGAGCAGGTGCTTAGAGGAGCGCTGAATGCCGGGCCTCTGGCAGTAAACAGAACCCTAGACCTCAAGTGCCAGAGTTCCTGATTTCATGGCAGACAGTTAACAAATTAATCAATGTACTTGCTCCCCGACTATCCACTCGAACGTTAGGCCAGCACGAGAAGAGGTTGTAATAAAGGGAAGGCCTGTGGGGCCGGATCAGACTGGGTTGGCGTCTGCAACGTCTGCAACGTCTGACCTTGGTGACTTGGCTCCAGCCGTATAGGGCCTTGAAGTCAGCCCTGGCTCGGGTCTGACTTACGCATCCCCAGGGAAATTCCGTCTGAGTCCCTCAGCCAACACTGAAGTGGTCACTTGTGTGGCTTAGGCTTCCCACCACTCCTGTGCACTCTTCCTACAGATTGAAGGGACCCAAAAACTGCTCAACAAGGACCTGGCAGAGCTCATCAATAAGATGCGACTGGCCCAGCAAAACGCCGTGACGTCCCTGAGCGAGGAGTGCAAGCGGCAGATGCTCACAGCCTCCCACACCTTGGCTGTGGATGCCAAGAACCTGCTCGATGCTGTGGACCAGGCCAAGGTCCTGGCCAACCTGGCTCACCCGGCCGCGGAGTGATGGAGGGTGGCTTTCCCAGTCTGCGTCTTCCACCCCGCCTGCCGTGTACCTTCCTTGCCCCCGGCCCCGCCTTGCCTTTGGTCATGTGGGTCTTCTCAGGGGGAAGGCTGAGGGGAGTCCTTCCCTCGCCACTTTGCACGACCCCCCACCCCACCCCGATCCCAGATGGTGCTGCCCAGGCTGCAGCCGGGCAGAGGGGACTCAGGGCTGTAGAATCCAGGGGATGACAAAGAGGGCTCAGAGGGAGCACAGCTGCCATTGGCCACCCCCTCCTCCTACCTGCCTGGCCTGTTGGGGGACATGCTGATGCCCTTTGCAGCCACAGTGGCTTTCTGCATGGACATAGCAGGCCATTTGGGAGCCAAGCTGTTCCTTCTTGCTCTCCTGCCCTTGGAGGGGCCAGAGAGGGGCTTTCCTTTGCAGGTGGACAGTTGTTGAGATGAGGGATGGACCTGGCTTTCTTGTACAGTGTATATTGGAATTTATTTAATGTGAGTTTGGTCAGGACTGACAGCCCTAGGCCCCTGGAGGGAGGACCTGGGACACAGTCCAGCGACAGGTCATTGGGAGACTGGGCACAGCAAGCTGTGTGGTCAGCACACCAAGTGTCGAGGAGGAGGGGAGTCGAGGCCAAACGGGAGCTGGATCACAATCCGCTTCCGTCTTCACTCCCAGTTTTTCTTTTCTTACTTTACCCGCTCTTTCCCTCTCCCTCTTTTCTTACTCCTCTGCCCTTTCTCATCAGTTCCCTCCCTTCTCTCTTGTGTTTGTGCAGGACACTCTTTCCATTCTTTCTATTTGACTTGTGGATGAATTAAAATGATACTATTTGCTTTGTGGTTTGATTGCTCTGTTTGTTTGACCTGTTGTTGGTGGGGAAGCATTGACCTCCAGCCACAGCCCTGGAAGAAGTGGATTGTACTGGGATGGACGTGGATCAAAGGATGGTGCTTGGGCTCAACCCAGCGGCGCCTGGGGACACCCAGGCGGTGGGGTCGGCCCCCTTGCCCTGCCACTTTGCACAGCCTGACCAAAGGAACATTTTCCAGTGGGGATCAGGGTGGCCCCTCACAGACACAGGAGGAATGCCAGAGGAATGGCGCTCTCCTGGCTGGCATCCCAACAACAGGGGCTCTGGGGGAGATGCTGGTGGTCCTACAGCTAAATGAATGGCAGCCTTGATTTTATTCTTTCTCTCTACAAACGTGCAAGATGGACGGGAGATGGATGAACGTCAGGGAACGTCACTGCACCAGGAGGTCCAGGCTGGGAGAGCCAGGAGGGGCGAGGGAGGCTGGGGGCTGTGTGCACAGGAGCAGGGAGGGGCCAGGAACCAGCATGGGCCACCGAGTTAGGGTCTTGGGAGAGAACTGAGGAGCAAAGGCTGTGGGGAGGGGGTTGGAATGACAGAATCCCAAAGACCAAGGGAAATTGGAAGCTCACTCTGGTCAGCCTCCTGCCTGGGGTCCCCACACTGATCCAAGAACCCAGTGTCCACATTTTTTAGTTGCTGGGGAAGTGGGACTAGATGGGGCAGGGGTGAGGCCTGGTTCCCCGGCTGGATCTCTCCTGGGCTCTTGCTACAACTGCGGGCCATGGTTTGCCGGATTCCAAGGTTCGAGAACACAACTGCACAGGGCATTTCAGAGCAGGTCAGACACATCATGAGGCTTTGGGACGGACAGTCAGGGCAGGCTGGGAAGGGACGCTGTCCTAGGCCCTGCAGCGTTGGCTCTTTTACACAGCAGTCTCGAGGTCCCAGGCAAACCACTCACACCTGAATGCCAACAACCAGGAAGGGAGGGAGCAAGTTGGATTAAGAGTGATTCAGGGTTACCTTGTGGTTTGTCCGTAAGAGTTGAAGGGCAGATGGGACCCCTGTAGCAGGGACTCTCAATGCTGCTGAACCCCTAGGAGTTGGCTGGTACTGCCAGTTTGCAGCAGTGGGGATGGGGTGTGAGCCCTCCTCCCTCTGCCTGAGTGTCTGCCCTGCAGCTCCAGTCCCCCTATAGCCTGCCTCCCCTTCCCTGAGAGCCAGTACCTCTCTGCTGTTAGATTTGCGGTCTCAGACTCTGAATTTTCTCCACCTGGTTCAGACACCCCAACCTGCCTTCCCAACCCCCAGCCCCTCCTCCCCACACTGGAGCCCCACCTCAGCCTGGCTGTCCTAACACTTCAGGCTCATTCCTGAATCTGGAACATTGCTCATAGTCCTGCCCCTTGTGGTAACCTCTTCCCCTCTTCCCCACGCACCCTTCCTCTGAGGTGTGTGTTCTGCTCCTCTTTGCCTGGCCTCACCTCTGTCCCCTGCTCCCCCTGCTCCCCCTTCCTGTCACTCAGTGTCCGTATTGCTCCTTCAGGAGCATCTCATATGCTTCACCTTGTCACCACTGCATCATGACCTTCTGCTGAGCAAGTTCCTTCTCTTCCAGCTCCGCAGCATCTAAAACCCATCTCTGTGCCCAGTAGCTTCTCAGCACAGAGTACCATACCGCCAAGTGAACGGGGACAGGAAGTCTTCAATGGCTGGGCTGGTGCAGGGACTCCAGGCAGAGGCCCTTGCAGTCATGTGGTGTTGGTCCCAAAGGTAGATTCTAGAGGCAGCAGCAAAGATGGTCAGCAGCTTTGGGCCAAGCCATGGCTGGGAAATCAGATCATTCCAGCCAGGAATGGGGGAAGAAAGAGTCCCACAGTCCCCAGGAAGCAGACGATGATAAACAGCCAGAGGAATATCCTGTCGATGACCATGGCCACATACTTCCAGTCTTCCTTCACCTGCAGGTGGAAGTGGCTCATAGTGACAGGGGCCAGGCCTTGGAAGAGGGAAAGGGTCCCACCTTGCCCAGCCCCTGTGAAAATGGCATAGAGGCAAAGGAGGCCCCACTGAGGCCTTGAGGAGCTGAAGTGGGGGTGGGAAAGGGGGTTGCCTCAAGACTCAAACAATGCTTCCCTAAGTGATCCCTACACTGTTCTACCTCTGACACAGCCCAGAGCCTTTCCTGAGGCTTTCAAGTTCTAGGTAAGAGAGGCTGGAGGGATACAAGAAGGTTCTAGAACCACCCAGGGGTCTATAGTGAAACCCAGTGTGTTTTACAAAATGGTGAAGATTTTGCCTCCCCTCCCCCCATTCACCCATCCTCTCCAGGAGATGGAGAGAGGGGTAGGTGAGGGTAAGTGCAGCTGGGAAAGGTGGGGGGAATTGTGGGGGGAATTTGTGGCGTTTAGGCTCATAGCCCAGGTGAGTGGGTCCAAACTCTTAGTTGCTCCCAGACTAGACAATGGTTAGTGTTTCTTATCTGCTCAACAAGACCACCCAGTTATAACCTCCCGACCCTTCCCCCTTCCCCAAGTTGTTAAAAGGAATTCTGTGGTCCTGGGCAGTGGTCAGCCAACCCAATAATGCTGGACACAGCAGGGGCCAAGAAGGGGAGCCCGCTGCTACAACCAAGCTTCCTCAGGGTTTGTGGGTGAACAGTGAACTTCACAAAATACCCAGCCAGGACTCACAAACAAGGAGGAGGAGGGGGAGACAAAAGAGGTCTCTGCTTCTCCCCCAAGCAGCGGGGTAATGGGGAGAAACGGTGAAAATGGCTGAGAAGCTCTGTCTTGCTATCTCCCAGTTAGGCTTTGCTGGGGCATTCTCTCTCTTATTTAAATTTCTTTTTTTTTTTTAAACCCTCACTCAAGGACATGCTTATTGACTTTAGAGAGAAGGAAGGAGAGGGAGAGAGGGAGAGAACATTGATGTGAGAGGGAAACATTGACCGGTTGCCTCTTGTAGGCGCCCTGGCTGGGGACGGAGCCCTAGGCCTGTGCCCTGACTGGGAACCAAACCTGCGGCCCTTCGGTTTACAGGAGGGTGCTAACCAGCTGAGCCGCACTGGCCAGGGCTGCTGGGGCATTACTGATGGCCGGCCTGCCACCTGCCATTTCATGTCCTAAGAGTTGCCAGCTAGATGTTCTCCATCACCATTTATTCCAAACTCCCAAAGGCCATGGCTGAGGGAGATGGGTTCTTTCGTGGGCACTGGGTAGGCCCAACTGAACACCCCAGACTAAGGCGCTTCCCTGCCAGGCTGATGGAGTCGCCCAGGGGAGGAGCCCAGCTCCAACTCACCGAAGAGTCAGCATCCTCAGCCCGCAGGTGATCAGCGATATAGTGCACGCCTTCCAGTGCCTTCTGCATGCTCAGCGACAGCAGGAGCCCACCCTTCTGCAACTGGGCTTCCACCTTGGGACCCGAGGCCCCTTGGTGCTGGTCCACATGGTTGCGGAGGACACCCACGGAGGGGGATGACACCCACCTCTCTTCCTCCTCTCCCTCCTCTTCCTCTTCCCTTTCTTGCACATCCACGCTGGTCTCCAGCCAGTGGTAGGAGGACCTGAGCTTTGGGTCTCGGGAACCACGGATCTCCAAGGGCGGCAGAGGCCGTTTCATCAGAAGCCACCGTGGCACAAAGCTGAGAAAGGCCACCCGCACCCAGTGGGGCATATTGTGGGTGCTGGGGGAGCGGTGGTGGACGTTGAGGACAAAGACGGTGATGACGATGGACAGGGTGACGAAGATCATGGTGAAGAGCAGGTATTCTCCGATGAGCGGGATGACCAGGGAGGTGGAGGGGATGATCTCCGTGATGAGCAGGAGGAAGACGGTGAGCGAGAGCAGCACAGAAATGCACAGGGTGATCTTTTCTCCGCAGTCGGAGGGCAGGTAGAAGACCAACACCGTGAGGCAGGAGATGAGCAGGCAGGGGATGATGAGGTTGATGGTGTAGAAGAGGGGCAGGCGCCGGATGACAAAGTAGTAGGTGACGTCAGGGTAGATCTCGGCGCAGCAGTCGTACTTCTTGCTGTTGTAGGTGCCCGTGGCATTGACAATGGCCCACTCGCCACTCTCCCAGTAGTCCTTCAGGTCCACCGTCTGCTCCATCGGCTCCAGGTCGAACTTGGTCTTGTCGTACGTCCAGGAGCCGAACTTCATCTTGCAGTTCTGCTGGTCGAAGGGGAAGAAGGTGACGTCGATGCTGCAGGAGCTCTTATAGATGGCCGGCGGCACCCAGTGCACGGTGCCCGTGGAGAAGACGTGGGCCTTGGTCATGTGGTTCACCACAAACTCCCCATCTGCACTGGGGAGAGGACAGGAGTTGGAGGGCCAGGCAAGTGCCACCTGCCCAAACCAGGCTGCTCCAGAGAACTGACAGTTGTGGGTCCCCAGTGAGAAAGCCAAATGGACCAAGTTGTTGGGGTTCATGCCAGTGTGTGAGACTCTCCCAGTACCCTGGCATCTGTAGCTACTGGAGCTGTCTTTTCTTTCTCTTTTCTAAAAGATTTTATTTACTTAGTTTTAGAAAGAGGGAGGGAGAAAGAGAGGGAGAGAAACATCAGTGTGTGCTAGTCTCTTGTAGGCCTCCAACTGTGGACCTGGCCTAAAACCCAGGCCTGTGCCCTGACTGGGAATTGAACCGGTGACTTTTGGTTCACAGGCTGGCACACTCAGTCCAGGGCTGGAGTTGTCTTTTCAAGTGCCATCTTTTAAATCGCAAAAGTAGGAATTTTGTAGATTATAGGCATATACCAAGAATCAAAAACAGCCACTATTAACATTCTGATGTTATATATCTATCACGTATACTTGATTGTCCTATAGAGCACATGTATATCTGTGATCATTTAATATTTTAGAGTGTTTATTTGTGAGTATATTTTCTGCCCCAGCAAACTCAGATGGGGGTCATGTCTTCCCACCTGGGATCTTGAGTGCATTCCTTAGTGCCTTGTGGAGAAGAGACCCAACATCTTTGCTAGCAAAGAAAGACAATTCCTCGATGCCACCCACTGTGCATTTCTGAACTAGCCTCATCCACTACAACCTACATGGCGCAGTGGGCGTGGGGGGCACAGTGTGAGACTCAGCCTGCTCTTAAGGAGCCTGGAGGAAAAGAAAGGCAGCCCCAAACACCTACAAGAGTGGGGGGCAGTCTGACAACTTCACTTGAGGGCTGTGGGTGTATTCCTCACGAACTACAGAGGGAAGCTCCCTTCTGGCTGGAAGGGTCACCATGAAAGTTGCCATTTGAGCAAGGTCTTGACCAACGACAGGATCTGGCGGGGAGGTGAGGTGGAGAGTGTACCAGAGGAGCATCCCCCAGAAGCAGGAAGAGAGGAGGGGAGGGAAGAGAGGAGGGGAGGGAAGAGAGGAGGGGAGGGACCAATTTCATAGGGTGTGCTTAGATGAAGGGGCAGGGCCTGTCACTTCAGGGAGCTGCACCTGTGAGGGCCCACAGGGGTTCTAGGGACGCTGGAATAGGGACAACCAAGTCAGGCAGGTCTTCCTGGGAGCCTGAGCCCCTGAGTCAAGCGTTCCCACATCTTCGTCTTAAGCCACCCCTCCCTTTCCAATTCTCAAGGTCAATCCTAGAGGCAGCAGGGCCAGGAGAATACCAGGAAGAGACTTATTTTTCATGGAGTAATTTCAGGCCAGAGGCTGGAAAACAGGACTCTTTTAGAGAAAAGGTTGGAAACGGAAACTTTGAAAGAGAGGGACCAACCAGGGCAAACGCTTTTAAAAGGCATTTTTGTCATCACACAAAATCACTAGATGTCATCACACAAAACCACCACTAGATGGCAACCTATGCCCTGTTTTGAGGAAGGAAAGCGCCATTGCCTGGCCCCGCCTGTACACCTGGAATGGGGTGTTAGGGTAGAGGAGACCTTTCTTCAAATGTAAGAATATGATTTGGACTTTTGTCCTAGCATTAGAATTGCTTGTTATACTCAAGTAACACTGGCTGAAGCCTTATTGGTAACCCTAAAACGCCAGGTCATATCTGATGCTAAGGACTTTGCTTCTGACTTCTGCCAAATGTGCAGGAAGCAGAAACTAGATGGATATAGGGTGAGGTGCCCGTGATTCTGGTGGCAGCAGCAAATATGAGGCACCTGTGGTATTAGACTTTCCAGGTAGCCCATGCTGACTGTGTATACAGACATGGTTCCGATGATTCATAAACTCTGTAGCTCTAAAAGGGAAATACATGCGAAGATCCTACAGAAAAAAAAACCATTTAAACCATACTTCTTATGAGGCAGTAAACTATAATATTTAACAGGAAAAAGAGAAATAGCTCCAATGACAGGGAACCATTGTTGTTCCCCTCTGACCTTGCTGGAGGCACCAAAAAGTCCAGAAGTGGATCTTTGTTTTGCCCTTTCTATTATTGTTTTAAAGAAACGGCTTTTCCAAATTTGGGTCAAATAAATTAGGAAATGCTGGGCTGAATGGGTGTCTTGGTCACACAACATCTAACAACATTTAAATGCTATTATGGACTGACATTTCCCAAAGGACTGAAGGGTCAACGGCATGCAATGTTACCCAGAATTATTTGACCATTGGACCATTTTTCATATCTATTCATACTTCCAAGAATTCCTTAGATCCCCAATTTAGAAAACATTTCAGATGAACATAATGTCAAATATCTTTCGAGTTCTTAACTTTTAAATGAAGAGCTGCCTGCTATCAAACACCATAAATAAAGTTATAGATCTCCATTTCTTTTATCAAACACACACACACACACACACACATACACCCCTTCCTCCCATCCCACCCCATTGGAGTGCTGATTAGACGCCCCTGCTTTTTATTAACTTCTAGTCATTATGTTCAAATACTGGTCCTTTTTGGTCTTGAGCACAAGGTAACTATAAATATTATGACATTTATAAATAGCAACACTGTCACCCTGCAAAACTCCAACCCTTAGGCATTGTTTCCATGGCCTGCACCAGCCACATTTTCAAAATAATAGTGTTAACAAATCTGTGTTCCATTAGCACAGCACCAGACACGGATACATAATAGGTACTCAGTAAATCTGGGTGTGTGCGTAAGAGAACAAAATGGAAGAAATAAAGAAATCATGGTTGTAATACAACAACAATAAAATTTAAAAAAAGAAATCAAGAGAAAAGGTCAGGTGGAGTGGGTAATAATAGCAAAGCAGGTCTTGAAAGGGGCAACAAGGGTGGGACATAAGAAGGTGCACTTCCCAAGTCCAACCCAGAAACCCCTCCCAAGGTGCCTCCCAGGGGGCTTCCCAGGACCCCCATGGCTTCCTACTTGTTGTACAGGACAATGTCGGGGATCCAGATCATCTCCGAAGGGACTCGAAGGGATGTGATGTTGCCGAACTCGGCTGGGTTCCAGTGCAGCTTGTGGTCGCTCCATTCCTGTGTGTGGGGAGGGGAGTCAGGTCGTCTGGTGCTGCCTGGAAGGGGGTCTTGGGGCAAACAGGGCAGCAGCCAGATTCAGGATCACCACACAGCTCACCCAGCCCCAAGAGGAGAAAGGGCTCTGAGATGGGAATCAGGAGTCTGGTCTAACAAGGCCAGACCTCTGGCTTTGTCCCGGCTCTAGCACTTCGAATCCTGGGCACTTAGTTGATGTCACCCTAGTCCCACCTCTAGTCCTCATTCTGCCAGTCCCCCGCTGGATGATTTTGGGGAGCCACCTCACTCATTTTTTAATGCATCCCAATTTATGAAGTTGTTTGCACCCTCAATGGGAGAGTCGGGCAGGACATGCCATGCAGGTGCAAGTATTTCTCCACGTAACAGATAAGGAAACTGAGGACCACAGAGGTAAAAATCTGCCAGAACATACAGCTGAGGAAGAAGAGTCAGCAGTAACTTTCAATCTGTGCTTCTGAGCACCCACTAGGAGTCCCGGCAGGGCTTATAACAGCAGGTCCAAGTGAACTTGTTTTCTCCCCCAAACCAGGTTAGTATTACTCTCTGAAGTTTCCTCTGTGGCATTGTCACACATGGTGATTGCATGTGGATGTGCATATTTATTGATTTAATACCTGTGCAAGGCCCATGAAGTCAAGGATGACACCTGCATTGCTAGCACGAGGCCCCTGTTAGGGGCTCAGTACGTGGGTATCCCAACGCGAAAACAACACCAAAGTTGTACGGTCCTATTTCCAGGAGGGTTTCCCATGCCCCCTTTAGACCTAAAAGGAACAACCACCCCCTCTGGTGTTGACACACAAGCCTGTCTTTTGCCCCACAGAGGTTTATAATAATTAAAATAGTAAACACTACTGTTTATAAAGTCAACTTTGTTGGGACCCTTTAGATTTCAAATCTTCACAACCGTCCAATGAGTTAGGGTGAGGAAACTGAGGCAGAGCACTGCTAGTAAGTGGCAGCACTGGGGCTTGAACCCCCGCTTCCCTGACCCTAGGCCTGCCCTCAGTCCAGGGGCCGTTTTGCTTTAGTGAATATACACTAAAACAGTTCACTGTCCCATCCTTGAAACGGTCTCCATGCATGGTGTCTTTTCCCCTCTAGGAATAGTTGTGTGACATTTGCACAGATGCATCAACCTGGGTTGGGGTCCAGGAGGGAGGGGAAGCAGGTAGGTAAGAGCAAAAGCATTGCCACTGCTCCTGCCTTCTCCAGCGGAGGGGCCCTCACCTGCTTTAGCCAGACGTTGGTGGTCATCATTTGGTTCTTCTCGTCCTGGCCAGTAGGCAGCGAGAGAGAGAAGAGCAGTCAGAGTGACAGAATCGGGAAGATAGGCTGATTCAGGACAGGCTGATTCAAGCCTCTTACGCACCAAAAGATCCTTTTCTATGACACAGCAAACCCAGCCCACCCAACACCCCTCCTGACCCTGTACCCCTAACTCAGATTCTTTAGGGTCACACCGGCCACTTGGCTCCTCTGGCCTTGTGTTCAGTGGAAGAAACAGAACAGCTAGAAAGGTCCTCTGGTGTGGCTCAGTGGCTTAAGCACTGGCCTATGAACTCAAGGGTCACTGGTTCAATTCCCAGTCAGGGCACATAGCCAGGCTGCAAGCCAGGTCCCCAGCTGGAGGCAGGTGAAAGGCAACCATGCATTGATATTTCTCTCCCTTTCATTTTCCCTTCCTTCCCCTTTCTCTAAAAATAATGAATAAAATCTTTAAAAAACAAACAGCAAACAACAACAAAAACAGCCTGACTACCCCTTGCTGAATCAGTGTCCTCCCAGGAGGGTCTCCAGGGCTGGGAGAGAGGGAAGCTCTGATCGAGGTGGGCTGGGGGGTAATGTAGAAGGAGAAGGGCTGGAGCTGGGGAGGGAGACAGGACCTGGGAAAGGGGCATGGGATGCTGGGGCCGATCCCAAGGGCGCAGAGGGTGGAGGGAGAGGTGTACCACATCGATGAGCTGGGCGATGGACAGCCCGAAGCGCACGATGACCACGTCTGAGGTGCTGGCCACTGGCCGTGCCCAGCGGTTGTAGCCCTTAAAGAGGTGTTTGAAGAGGCGGTCCTCAGCTTGGGCGTGGGGGGCTCGCTGTGCCAACCCTGGAGGACAGGAAGGAAGAGTGGGGTCTCCGGGAGCCCATGGTGGTGGGTGCTCAACTCCCTCTCCCATCAAAGCCACTCAACCTCATGAGCCTCAGTTTCCTCATCTTTAAAGTGGGGGCGCTCTCCAGAACCTACCTTGCAACACTGTGGAGGATTAAATCTAATACTGTATATGAAAACTTGCCAAAGCAACCAGCACACGGTTGGTGCTCAGGAAGTGTCTGAGAGACACTGGGAGGCTCACAGCACAGTTGGCATTTGTAGGTGCGGAACACTGACGCCAGGGGAGATTCAAGGTGGTGCTGCTGCCAGTGTCACAGCTGTGAGTGTCTGACCCATCTCCCTGTGGAATCAGCTGCTTGCAGTAGCCTGATGCCTTGGCAGTTGCCATGGGCCCCGTGCAGGAGTTTCCCTCACGTGTAAGCTCACAGCTGCGATGTGGTGTCCTGCTGATGACATTTACTCACCTGCTGGGATCAGAAGGAGCCACCACAGGTCAAGCTTTGTCATGGGCGGGAGGGCAGGGTGGAGGAGGCCCATGGCTTCCGAGGACAGATCTGGCTGCCACCGGAATGTCAGAAGGGGGCCAGGCCAGGGCGCCGCTGTGCTGCGGGTTGAACTTGACCTCTTCCCCAGCAGGACCTCAAGTTGCTGGCATGGCAGAGCTCCAGCTGGACTCCACACAGCTCCGTCTCACCGCCTCACCTGAGCAAACCCAGGAGAGCATCTTAGGGCCATACATCCTTGACGCTGATGGGCCTTTGTGCCTCACACCACACAGGTGCGAAAAGTGAGCAACTCTACCCCAACCCAAGCCCTGACCTAATGGACAGAGGAGAACACAAGATGATACCAAAGTCCCCATTTTCTTCCCTCAGTGTTGCATATGTAAAATGAGAATAAACATACAGAAAAGGGTGGCCAAAAGAAGAATATGGGTGCTAGTTATGATAGTCAAAAGGTGAAGCACCCAAATGCCAATCAGCTGCTGAATGGAGCAACAAGATATGGCACTGTACATCCATGTAGTGGAATACTATACAGTCACAAAAAGGAACCAAGCACTGACACCCGCCACAGCATGGGTGAACCTTGCAAGCAGTGTGCAAAGTGAAAGACACCAGACACACACAAAACTACATACTATATGATACATGTATATGAAGTAACCAGAATAGATACATCTAAGGAGACAGACAGCAGGTGAGCAGTGATTGCTGGGACTGAGGGAAGGGGAGAGAAGGGAGTGACTAAATGGTGCAGGTTTCCTTTGGGGTGATGGAAATGTTCCGCAATTACATACCAGTGGTGGCTGTACAACTCTGTGAAAACACTAAAATTCACCAAATTATACATTTTACCAGGTGCATTTATGGTATGTGAATTATATCTCAAAAAAGCCATTATTAAAAAATAAACAACCATCTCTGGAATTATGAGAAATAGCCAACGCTTGAGACTGTGGAGATGATCATATAAATCAGATCACAGGGAGCTGATTAAAAAATGAATTCTCATTACAAGGAGGGCCATGGACATAAAAGATGTGAGTGAAGTGTTTGAATGTTTCTGAAACAAGGAGAGTTGGGGAAAGAAAGCTGTATCTTTAATTTAATGTTTATTTTATGTGCATGTGATTTAAAACATGTCACTAGAAAATATATTAAATGTCACCCTAAAAAGTTTACATATTCCAGTTAGTAATTAAAAAACACTACTTACTGGGGCCCTGGCTGGTAGCACAGTGGATAAGGCCCCAGCCTGCAAACCCAAAGGTCGCTGGTTCAGTTCCCAGCTGGGACATACCCAGGTTGCAAGCCAGGTCTCCGGCCAGGTCTGTAGCTGGAGGCAGGTAAAAGGCAACCATGCATTGATGTCTCTCTCCCTCTCTGCCTCCCTCCCTGCCTCCCTCCCTTCCTCTCTCTCTGAAAAATAATACACCTTTTTAAAAATGATTTATTGGGAGACTGGGGTGGTCTTATGTTCAAGCATTATATGTAAGTATATGCATTATATATATATATATATATATATACACATTTAAACAGTATATACACATATTTATATATACATATATGTACATATATGTGTGTATGTTGGGCTCCCACCAGATCCTTCAGGATATATGAAGAGTGGGCCCTGCAAAAACTTGGAATTATCTTCTGGAGGGCGGGCCCCGCGTAGTGCAGGCTTCCCTCACTAGGTGAGGGTCCTAGGAGCCCATCTGTACCAGTGCACCAGCTGGCATTGCTGCTAGAGGCTGCATTTGGCTTCAGTGAATTGTTCTGAAAACTCTGTCAACCTGCATGCTCATTTCATGATGGGTGATTTATGAGGGCACCTGCCCACACTGTGCTGAGTGTTCAGCAGAATCATGACAAAATACGGCATGATTCCCGTGCCCCACTCTCCCTGTTCACCCAAATCTCTCCCTGAGCGACATTGTTTTTTGTTTCCTGGGATGAAAAAAGTCCTCAAAAGGCAATGGTTGCCAACATGAAAAAAGTGAAACAAAAAATGGCAGAAGCACTAAAAGGCATCAAAATTGACAAGTTCAAAAACTATTTAGAGCAGTGGGAAAAATGTCTTGGTAGGTGTATTGCATCAAGTGGAGAGTACTTTGAAGGTGACTGAAGTTCCAACATGTAAGAAAAAATACACGATTCTTAATAAATAAATTCCAGTTTTTTGGGTCCCCCTCATAATGCTCTCAACACAGATGATGAGCACTGGGGTTTCCTTTTAGGATGATGAGAAAGTTCTGAAACCAGGTAAAGGTGACAACTTGTACAACATTGTGAATGTACTAAATGTCACGGAGGGTAAATTTAAAAAAATTCTCACCTGAGGATATGTTTACTGATTATTTATTTATTTATTTGTTTGAGAGTGAGAAAGGCAGAGAAAGAGAGAGAGAGAGAGACATCAATGTGAGAAACATGAATCAGTTGTCTCCTTTAGGTGCCCCGCCTGGGGGTCAACCTGAAACCTGGTTGTGTGCCCTGACCTGGGATGGAACCCACAGCCTTTCTGGTGTACGGGACAACATTCCAATCAACTGAGCCACCTAGCCAGGGTGGTAAACTTTGTATTATGTATATTTTGCCCCAATTGAAAAAGAAAAAAAAGGGTATGGGTGAAAGTGCTTTAACGATGGAACCACCCAGTACATGTGGGAATCAGAAGTATTATTAACGGAGTCATAACACCTCTTCGATCTGGTTCATTTTCATCCCCTCAGGCCACTTTGCCCCAACTCTTGGAGCAGGGGTTGATCACAGAGCGCCACCTCACCTCAAACCTGTCGCATTGGCCCTCCCACCCTCCTGGGCAGGTGAGGCGTTGGCAAACGTGCCTTTGAGCCCTGGCCCCCCGACGCACTGTGCAGCGCTGTGCAGGACACAACCCCGCTGGCATTTTGTCTTCTCTCGAAGATGAGTGCTGTGTAGTCTCTGCCCTGACCATCTCCCAAGAAGGGGGCAGGGAACAGATGGAATCGTGCCCACGCAAGCTCCTGACAGCTGCAGATGATTGGGCTGGGGACCTGGGGATGTTACAGTTGTCAGGGCACAAAGAACCCATGACGTCATCTGTTAGTTTGTGCCAACTGGAGGAGGGGCGGGGGTGGGTGAGGTTACTGTGAACGTTGGTGTGGTGGGATTTCTGGAACATGTTTATTATAACAGGCTTTTCCAGAGGCTGTTTAGGGTGACAAGGCCCTCCTTCCTGCATCAAGTTTCTCAGGTTTCAACTGAGATTCATTAGAAATTGACAACTACCTTTACCTCCTGTTGCCTGACCGCCAGCCACCCTTCCCTCCAGGCTGATGACACCCCAGGCCGCCCTGGGTCTCCTCCCTAGCAGTTTTCACTTTCTCGGGAGTTCTTAACTCCTTCCAGGCTGCCCAACACGCCAGGTGGCAGGTGGAAGAGGCCAGAAGTCACCAGAAAGCGGATGCTCTGGGAGGTTAAGGAGCACTAAGAGAGAGCAGTCCACATCTCTCCCAGAAGCGTCCCGGGGCCCCAGGGCGATGGAGCAGGGGTCTTATCTTAGCGATGGAAGCTTCAGGCATGGATCGCCTCCCCTGCCCCCAGCTCCCCTGCCCAGACAACACATTACTGTGGAGAGGAATTGTCAGGGGTTTTCTAGTGGGTGTGCAGCTGCAGGCATATGTAAGTGAATTAACACTTTCCTGCCTGTTACACATAACGCCTGTGCAGGGCTTGCCCCAGCCTTTGCCTCTCCCCTCCTGAAGCACAGGTAGGCTCCATCTAGCAGCAGAATCTGGGGGCTCTGGCCTCGCAGGTACAGGGGCCTGTCTCCTGGGGCCTTCCCTAAAGGACACCTGTTATACTAAAAACAAGCACAGCTGCTCTAGTTCCAGAAAAATGCTGTTATTACCAAGGTTACAGACCATGTTTGTGTCCCTGGCCTTTTTTAAGTCCTCACCTGAAGACATGCTTACCGGATTGTAGAGAGAGGGGAAGGGAAGGAGAGAGGGAGGGAAACACCTATTGGACATGCCAGCCAGGGCTCCCCCAACATATTCATATTTTGAAGTCCTACCCCACCCCTGCCTGTGATGGTATGAAGAGGAGAGCCTTTTGGGAGGTGATTGGGTTATGAGGGTGGCATCCCCATGAACGGGATTAGTGCTCTTATAAAAAAGACTGCAGAGAGCTCCCTCATCCCTTTCACCACATTGAGGACGAGGTGAGAAGGCACTTGCTATGAACCAGGGAGAAGAGCCTCACCAGACACCAAATCTGCCAGCACCTTGACCTTGGACTTTCTGGCCTCCAGCCTTTGAGAAACAAACACATGTCTGCTGTGTAGAAGTCATGCAATCTGTGGCAGTTCTCTTATAGCAGCCCATGCAGACTAAGACAGCTATCCTATTCTTTTTAAATATTTTTCCACGTACAAAAAGATCACTGGGTTATCTCTGGGTGCAGTAATTAAACAAATTTTACTTCTTTTTGACACTTTTCAATATTTTCCAAATTTCCTATAGTAAGCATGTACTGTGCTAAATATTACAAAGTATTTTTAATTGAGCAGTGACATCTGCTGCGTGTTTTACATGTCTCGCCTCGTCTTATGGTGCAGGGACCCCTTCTCCCCTCAAGTGTATGTAGATTGGAGACTCTACCCTCACTCTGAATGGAGTGCAAGTGATCAAAGTCAATTGTGTAAAAGGTGGACGTAACCTGAGTGTCCATCAATGGAAGAATGGATAAACAAATTGGTTTACACAGACAATGAAGTATGATTCAGTCTCAAAAAGAAAGAAAATTTTAACATGTCTATGGATATAGATGAATTTTGCAGGCATTATGCTAAGTGAAATAAGCCATATGCAAAGGACAAATACTGTATGATCCCACTTAACGGAGAGTTGTCAAATTCACAGAGCCAGAGAGCCGCAAAGTGGGTGCCAGGGGCTGGGAGGATGGAGGCTGAGAGCCAGTATTTGGTGCAGACAACGTTCGGCTGGGGAAGAGGCAAAGTTCCCGAGAAGGCTGCTGGTGAAGGCTGCACGACAAAGGGAATGTCCTCAATGACACTGAACTGTACACTTTAACCTGGTTAAAGTGGTCGATGACGGATATTTTACCACAATAAAAAATACGTGGGGAAAAAACAGGCAACACTCCAAACTCACCCTCCGCCCCCAAAAAGTCAGCTGTGTTCCAAGGAAACCACCTGAGGCCAAGGCAAAAATGAGACCGGGAAATGGGGTCCCAGCACAGGCTCACTTGCAGTTCTGGGGGCCTGGGGATGTGGCCACGGGAGCGTGAAGGAGACCAAGGCTTACGGCAGAGTTTGGGGAACACGACTATGGAGCATTTGTTTCCATAATCCAATTGTTTAGTCTTTTCTTTATCCATTCATTTTTCACCTCCTCCACTGTTCCGCGTAGCCAGCAACGTTCCAGGCATTCGAGACAGAGAGTTGAGCATGCGTGGCCCTGAGGGGACCACTGTTGAGAAGAACAAAAAGAAGGAAAATTCTAGAATCTCATCTGCTCATACCCCCTTGCTGTGAGGCATGACTTGGTCCACTTAGTCCCATTGGTTTCAAAGCCATGCTGGGAGGTTCCGAATTCCCAGAGACTTTGCTATCGGGAAGTTCTTCCTTGAGTCTGATTCTGATTCTGTGTAAGCATCTGAGAGATGCTTGAGTTGACTGAGTTGAACTGAACTGAAAGACTTTGGAGTAGCCACCAAAGATGACCCTTCATCAACACCCAGGCAGAACTGCAGAACAGGTGACGGTTTTCCTTTGTTCTCTGCACTCATTTCAAACCTGACAATCACCGAGCCCCCTTTCTGGCTCCTTTTCTCTCTCCTCCTCTGCCCTGGGGGACTTAGAATTATCCTGTGTCCCATCCCTTCCTCGTTTGCCTGAGCAGATCAGGGACTTTATGACTGCCTGACGTCTACCATCACCACCGCCTTGAAGTTGTGTTTGCTTGTTAAAGTGAAGAGCAGTTTCAAGGGCCAGCTGTTCAGCCCTACTATCACACATGCATGGGGAGTTGTTGCTCTGCTTTTGGTGAGCTGGGCAGGTGCAGAGAAAGAAGGTTCCAGGACCCCTGGGGATGACAACTCCTAGAAGATCCTCCTAAGAAATATTTGTATGGGTGTCACTTGAAGGTTTATGAGGCACTTTTGTGCCTTTGACTTCCCTGGGCATCGCATCGCCCTTAGGGGAGCATGAGGAAGAGGAGTGGTTATTATCCCTTTTATGGAAATAAAAGATACTGATGTTCAGAAATGTTGACTGATTTGCTTTTAGACGGTAATGCAGTAAAGTGCTAACCAGTGGCATCAACCAGGATGGCAATTTTGTGAGTACCTCAGCCCAGTAAGTGCATTTGTTCTACAGATCTAGCATTGCACTATGGCTGTCATTGCTAAGCCACTATCAAAACTGAGGTCTGCAGAGGACAAGTGGTAAAAAGGGAGAGGTATCCCGACCCAAAGCCAGACTCACCTAGATCCAAGGTTCTAGGAGTTTCTTCTGTGTGTACATTCACTCACCCCTCTTCCCAACCAATGTCAGGGCCACAGACCTCAAGGCTATGATTTATTTCACTTTTCAACCAACTAAGTAAAAGAAAGATTTTTTCCTCATTAGTGAGAGTAGAGGGGAAAAAAAAAAAAAAAGAAATCCAGGCATGCTAAAATTTCATCATATAAAGATCCATATAAAGGAGAGGAATCTGGGACCCTCTGGAACAACGTGCAAGTGAGATTCCATTGACCCTGCAAAATGCCTCAAATTTGCACCCCTTGTAATTAACCCATTATAATAATTTCATTAATTTGTCACTGGAAACCAAAGGAGAAATTGTTCCAGGTTAATTGCCAGCAATCAGAGTAAACTCCTGCCTCTCATTAGACAGATATGAAAAGAGAAAGAGCCCTAAACCCCTTGATTCTGGCAGTGGTTGGCTTGGCACGCTTGGGAGAGGTGGCTTTAGGGTGAAGCTCCGGTTTGTAAAGTGGGTCTGGGCGAATGGGGCGCACAGAGAAACCAACACAAGAACACTGCCTATGTAAAGGGTTCAGTTACCAACATCCCTATTGAGCTGTGTCACTGCTGATGTACGAGGGTCCCCAGACCACTCCCCGCTCTCACTCCATTGCAGCCTCTTTCGCCCAC
Organism: Noctilio leporinus; assembly: GCA_004026585.1. NCBI lineage: Eukaryota > Metazoa > Chordata > Mammalia > Chiroptera > Noctilionidae > Noctilio > Noctilio leporinus. The sequence goes on from PVIW01002053.1 coordinate 208,695, forward strand.
CTCTTGGATCCAGGTCCCAACTGAAATCAAGGTTATTTGGGTTGCTTCTTTGTCCATCTCCCTACCGCAGAGCTGGTTTTCAACTCATCCATCAGGCCTGTTCTATTCTTTTCATACGCACCAGTTTCTCCAGAAAGCCTGCCCAGATCCCATCCAGCCACTCCTTGCCATTGGCACCCCCACCATCCCAAGCATGGGAGCCCCAGCTCTCCCACAACCATCAATACCTCCAAGAATGCCTCTCTGTTAAAGCAAATAGTACTGTTTCTTCTTCAAAACAATTTCACTAAGAGGAAGAGAGAGTGGATTGGTAGCTTTTATATTTGCTCTGCCCAATATGTTAATCAATCATGGAAGCTTAATATCTCAAGGCGGCGTGAATCTTAAAGGTCATCTGGATCATCACACCATCTCATCTAGGAATCCTCTTGACAGGTCTCAGCCTCAGAAAAATCCAGCCATGAGGACTTGCTGCCATCCTACCCAGTGAATACCATTCATTTCTGCTAGCCATTACTAAAGGACATAGAATTTTACTGAATGAATCAATAAACGACCAAAGAAGGAATAGTAGTAATAATGACATTGAAGCAGGTACAATATAGTAAAGTGATCACCCCTGAAACCAATCTACCCTAGCCAGTGGGAGGGGTTGACTGTCACTGTGCTCTGAACAATCCTGGCGGGGACAACCAGAAGACTAAAATTCTTCTAGGCGCAGACAACTTCAGCCTTCTGACATACCCTCTCCTAAGTATCCAGATGCTGTTAATCTGCTGGTATCTCTTTAATATCACCCCCACAATGTGCTCACCACATGGGGTCCCCACATCCACAATATCCCCAACACGAGTCTGGGGGGCACCTTTCTTACCTGTGACCACAGAAGAAGACAGGCCATTCAAAGAATGCAGAGAGCCAACCTAGCTAGTAAATCCTCATTTGTTGACAAAAGTCCCCCCCGAAACAGAGAGACAGGTGAGAACAGAGCTAGGTGAATTCATTCATGGTCAAAAAGAGGCTAGGAAAGGACACGCACCTTGGTGATGCCGAAGACGTTGTTCAGAAAGTCCGGTTGCCCGGCTGCGGAGGGCCGGGCAAGTTCTGCAGGCAGGTCAGTTTGCCTGGGGCCCCCGGGGCCCCTGGCAGCCAGAGAAGCTTCCTGCAGGTGCTGCTGAGGAGGGTGTCACAAATGCTTCTGCAGGTAAAAGCAGACCAGTCCACAGAGGGGCTGCTGGCTTGGCAAGCACACAGACTCCTGCTCTCCTCCTCCTCCTCCTCTCTCTCTCTCTCTCTCTCTCTCTCTCTCTCTCTCTCTCTCACACACACACACACACACACACACACGCACACACACACACACACACACACACACACATGCCACTCTGGAGGGGAAGAGGAGGAGCCTGGGGCTATTCAGTCTGTGTCCAGTGGGGACAGACAACAGATTTGCTTTCCAGTTACTAGGATGCTTTGCTCTTTGTTCTGAAGGACCCCATGCTCCTGGATCATTGCCTGGGCCCCTGACCCACCCGCAGGTAGGGAATCCCCTGGTCCTGCGTCTGTCTGTCAACAGAACAGTGTATAGTTTTGAGTAAAAGAGGACAGAGGACGGAGTCACCAGACAGCCATCCTTGCCCTTCTCCCCAGAGGAACCTCCATCGCCCCCCAGCCAGCCTCCTGAGGGAGCACCAGGCCACTCCTGCCACCACCTGGTTGGTCTGCAGCTTGCGTACCACCTCCCAGCCTCCTTGCGGGTGACCTTGCCTTCCAGTTCCCAGAGGTGCAAGGTCATCCTCCTCCATACTGTAAACAGACCCCTCCCCACCTTCCTTAGTATCAAACCAGGAGTCCTGTTCCTTTCCCCGTGCATGGCACAGTTAGCACCTGTGAGCTTGACAGTGTCCCACCTATTAAATGTCCCCAGCATTTCTCACAGCTTCATCTCTCCCTCCACTTGTTTCTTACCTTCAGCCTATAAATAAGCTTATCCTCCATCCTGAAAACACTATGCCCCACCTTAAGGTACCTGCTATTTCACCCCTTATTTTGTCAAAAGCAAGGGGCAGCCCTGGACATGACTGCCAGGAACTAGTTTCTGGCTCTGCCCCTTAAAAGCTGTGTGATTTGGGGCAGGCCTCTTAAGCTTTCTGTGCCTCAGTTTTCTCACACGTAAAAGGAGAATGTAAATAATGGTTCCCACTTCATAGGCTTGTTATGAGGATTAAACATGTTAGTATAAATAAAAGGCTTAAAATAGTGGAATAGTACTATATATATAATTTACACATGTGTATAAGATTGCTGATATTAGCTTTTGAGACAATTAAAGTACTTAAAACACAAAAAGTCATAAAATACCCATATTCCCACTACCCATGATTAACAACTGTTATTATGTCACCATATTTACTTTCATTTGATATATGTGCATGTGTGTATACATGTGTACACATAGCTTTTTCTGTGTGTGCATTTATTTAAAAGTATACAAATATTAAATGCATATATACTCCAAAGAGGAAGACAGGAAGAGGAAGGAAGGAAGGAAGGAAGGAAGGAAGGAAGGAAGGAAGGAAGGGAGGGAGGAAGGAAGGGAGGAAGGAAGGAAAGGGAATGAAGAAAGAAGGAATAATCAGATTGTATCAGTTGGGGTTCTTGGTTACAAGCAAATAAAAACCTATTGATTAACCTTTAAGCAGCACAAGATTTTACCCAAGGACAATGGGTAGGTAGTTCACAGAAGCACTTGGAAAACTGGAGAGCACTGGAAAACACCAGCCGTTACTGGAGCCCAAACCATAAGCCGTCACCTGCATGGTGGTCCCTGCTGCTGCAGAGTTGGACACAAGGCCATGTCACCAGCGCTGCCACAACTGCTGTGCCTGGACACCGGCCATTCCTGCTGCTGTCGCTACTGCCAGAGTTAATTCTCCTCTGCCCCTGCTTCTTTCTGTCACTAGCTCCTGATTCAAAGGTCAGGACAGATGCATCTGATTAATCATGTGCCCATGAACTACACAAAAGGAAGGCTGAGAAAGCAAGATCTGATGTTTGAGCTTCCATGTGGAAAGTAGGCTGCGCCACCTTTAAAAGAAATTTAAGTGCTGGGAAGCTCCTAACTCTTTGGTTCCTAACATTAAAGTGCACCCAACCTTCCCTAATTATACCTTGAAAAAATTGCTTACACATCATCATTTTAAAATCTGTACCCAGGGCTCCAAAGACAGAGGCCGAACAGTCGGAAGCTGAGTCCATTTGTTTCTGAGATTTTTGGATGATCTTCTGACAACCAGCCTGAACCATCGATGGATTCTTAGCAGATAGGACGTTCTGAAGCCAAGGAGCATGGAAGGCGCGTTGTGCATCTGGTAAGGAGGTGTTGTAAGTGGAAGGGGAAACACCCAGCACATGGCTCCTGCTGCAGCGGAGACCAGATATTGCAGCTCTGGAGTTCCCTCCTCTCTCAGAGCAAAGATCCACACAGGGATCCCCAACCCTGATTGGGGTTCACTGAGCCTGTGAGACCCAGGTTATATACACACACAGCGAGCAGCACTCCCACAGCTGAGGCACCAACCTGGAGAGCTCCAGACAGGGGCTCAGCCTACTACAGTCACCAGGTTGGCTGCGCCTGGGTGTGTCAGGAGCACCTGTAGGTTGTAGCCAGCGGAGACTGTGAGAGACACCCGTTCCTTGGGGAGGTTGTATGTGCAGAGATTCAGACACTGAACCTTGCTGCGCTACAGGTATAGCATAGAGACTCCTTAAAAGGAACTGAAACGTTGCAGGCAGGGACCCACGCGCAGCCGCCCTGCCCGCGGAGACCAGATTGGAGTCTCAGCAGCGGAGTTCCTTCCCCTGGGAGCTGCAGGGCTATTAGGGTACTTGCAGCAATAGAGAGGGAAGCGGAGACGCGGAGGCTGCTGGGTTGCTGGCGGTGCGATGTAGTGAAGCTCCACCACACCTGTGAAGATCAGAGATCGTAGTTCAGCGTGAAGTGCTTCTTTGGTTTGGGCATCAGGCTGGGGGCCGTGAAGATCGAAGATCAGAGTTCTGACTGCCTCCCACAAAGGCGGTGGGCTGGGAGCGAGACAGGTAGGTGTTGAGCACCTGGGGTTCTTTGCCACGAGGCATACCCCTGGCAGAGTACAATTCTCCGGGGAGGAAAAGGTGTACCCATCCCCCTCCTGCAGGGTTGTAGGCACCACCTCCAATGGGGGAACTGCAGAACAGTCCTGCAAGGTCTATGATGCCTGCACTGGCTGCATTTCCACAGGGCGAGGAAAGAGAAACTCCAAATGGGGCCATTCTGAACTTTTCTCAGCCATGCCAACCCCCGTTGGTTCTTCGGGTTCTAGCCCACTGAAACCAGCTGGGTGGAGAGATCAGAAATTTGCACAGTGAGGGGTTTTCTGGGCCCTGCCCAGCTCAGTTCACAAAGCAAGCTGGGGGCTGTGTGGAACAGAAAGTTCTGGACTGTGTCTCCTGCAAAGGCTGTGGACTGGGAATTAGACAGGCAAGAGTTGATCATCTGGGGTACTTGGCAACGAGGAAAAATTCCCCACAGAATACAGTCCTCTGTGAAGGCAGAGGTGCATCCATTCCCCACCAGCAGGGCTGCAGGTACAACCTCCAAGGGGGAAATTCTGCAGAACAGCTTTGCTAGGTCCAAGATTCCCCTGATACATGCAGAAAGGAAAAGAAACTTTAGATGGGTACTCTCAAAGTGTGAGAATTTTGGGGGATATCACCTGGGAGCAAGAAAGAGAGCTTAGCCTTCTCTTGAGATCGAGAAAGTTTAATCCCCACCTGTGGTCTGGTGTTGCCTCAACTCCAATGGGAAGCTCTTTCCATCTGTCTCCTGAAGTCCACAGCTGGTAGGCCCACTCTTGCAAAGGGCAAAGTTGAATGTGCCCGTCCTGAACCAGCAGTGAGCCCTGCTGAGGAAGCAAGAGCCCAGGTTTCTGGCAAAGACGGTAGGGGCTGGCTCTGAGTAGAGGTTACTCTCCCCTCGCTGACTGTCCTACAGACTGCAATTCCAACAAAGTGAAAACCTGCCAGCCCTCTTTCAACAGACCTGGTCTCAGTTTACAGACCCTCATCAAAAGGGTCTGAAGAGAAACCAGCTATCCACGAGGAAGGGCAGAGAGGCTGAAAGAAGGTGGCCAGCCCTAGGGAGCCTTGCTCTTACACAGAGCTGCCATCAGCTCCAAGCAGGAAAGAGCTGACCCTTTTACATAGATTGTCCCCTCATCTAAAATGGACACTTAACTCCTTAGAAATTATTCACTACTGGAAATAATCTGGGACAGACAAGATGTATGGCACAGGGTCAGGGGACCCACCCTCTTCCCCGAAGTCTGAACAGCTCCACCCACGGAAGATCCAGGGGTTCGGAAGCCCTCTCAAAAACAGATGGGTCAGTGGCTAGACTAAGACTAATGGCACAAAGGCAGACAGAGGCAATACCTTTGGTTATTAGTTGACCCACCCCTGGGCCTTGTGCTGATAAAAAGCCAATAGTACAGAGCAGCAAGGACCAACCCGAATGAAGCCAAGCCTGAAGGAGACAGCCATAGACTGTGGATCACTTGTAGTTTCAGACAGGCTGCCTACACTTAGGTGGGAACAGAAATTGACACTGGTTCACACCAGCTTCTGACAACACTACAGTTGTATCATAAAAGGACAACCCAGCCAGCAAATGCTAAACTCTGCTGAGACAAATTCCACTTTGTTCCTTTTCATTATTTATGGTTTTTTTTTTTTTTTTTTGCATGGCTATGTAATGTTCTTTCTTCAATTTTCCCTATATTTTATTATTTCCATTTCAAATCTCACATTTTACTCTTTCCTTTTTACTCCATTTTGTCTTCTTCCTTTCCTTTCTTGTTTTTCATGAATTGTATTTTTTTCCCTTTCTTTGACCTTTCATGGTGATTCCTTGATTCTATTCCTTACCCTCATTTCTCCTCCATCTGTCCTCTCACAATCATTTTAATTTCCTTTAGTCATCTTATATTCTTTCTTTCTTCTTTTAATATTTTTATTCTTTTTCCACCTTGATTAACCTTTGCTCATTTGTCATTGATATTAGTGTTGTGGTTGGCAGGTATTTTTGCTTATGTGGTGTGACGGACCAGCCGTCCCTGGATTACGCACCGGGTTTGGATGGTGGAGGACACAAGAAAGAGAGAAGAGACAAAGTTGGGGTCGGGAGGCTCACCCAAGCCGCGAGTCTCGTTTATTAATCACACTGAGCTTATATGCAGGTATTACTGGCACCTGCTCAACTGAAACCAGGGAAGCTAAGCTAGCCGCAGGGAACAAGGCAGGGCACACTCTCTGCTTTCCATGCTTCATGGGCTAGGAGTAAACACACTGGGCTGACTCCCTACACACGGTGTCCGTTCCGTTCCAGGTCCACCTGGCACTAGGACCGGCCTTGCCAAAAGCCCTTTTCTGCTAGCTGGGCCTTGCCAAACAGGCTAGCAGCGCCTAACAATGTGGGTTTAGTTTTCCATGTTGTTTTGTTTTGTTCTTTCAGTACCCGTACAACAGCATAAAGACATGGTGGGGTTGAGACTCTTGGTCAGACAACAATAGAGGAGAACCCACCAGTGAATGAGCCAACAACAATCAAACCCCAAAATACAAGAGGAGAGCCCACATAAACTGCCTGAAGGGTATCCCTAGAACATCCAGCTCAGGAGATCAAGGAGGCTGCACCATGGAGTTCCACAGGTCTTCTCCAGCAAAAGAAGCCACCCATGAAGACAGGGGCTCAAAGCAGATCAGTCTAATAGGTAGAAACAAAAAAAGAGTCAGCAAAAATTGAGAGCCAAAGAAAAATCCCCCAATAAAAGGAAAGGAGGAATCCCCAGAAAAAGAGCTAAAGTTAAGGCAAGCAGTTTATCAGACATAGAATTCAAAGTAAAGTTTCCAAGGATGCTGAAGGAACCGATAACTATGAGGAACTCGATGGATCTATAAAGAACTTATGTGGGAACTATGTCAGCATGAAAAAGGATGTAGAAACTGAATAAAAACCAGGTGGAAATGAAGACTACAATATCTGAAATGAAGAGTACACTAGAAGGGATTGAAATCAGGCACTGTTACCTCTTAGGAGTGGATCTCAGAAAACATTAATAACTGCCTCAGGCAAGATACTAGAAGAGGTTATGAAGCAAGAGAAGCAAGCATGAACATGGCTCATCAGAACAAAAGTCCCTGACATGGAGTCATTTCTTTTGTTAATCAGATTGATGATCGGTAGGAATGTTGTAGATGAAGTGCCTGTTGAATTCAGTAAGGTATCTAACAATCTCTCACACACATTCTCCTAGCTAGATGGGGCAGAATCTCTTGTATAAACTCACAGATGACACATCAAGAGGGAGGTCCCCATTGTCTCTGTCCTGAGCCCAACTCTCAGCAAGCTGGAGCACTGTCCCTATACAAGCATCACCCAGGCACTCCTAAGCAAAGTTTTAGGTTTTCTAGACGCACAAATGAGCCAATAGAGTGGAATCTGTGATTTAAAACAAAGCCCACACCTTTTTAGGTAGCTGGCATTAGCGCAAATAGAATATGAAAAAAAATCCACAAATAGTTCAGATTTATTTCTTCAGGCCCCATTTCACAAGATGGGCAAGAATGTATTCTGGGTTGGCATACCATACCTGGAGCATTATATTTTATCCTAGGAATGCATTTTACCTTGACAGAGTAGTGTGACTAGAGCAGCATGGTCAGGACAGTGAGGAATCTGTAAGTATGTGTACCAAATCTACAAAGGGAGGGCAGCAAAGCTATTAGTTTACTGGATATGCCAATCCAAACTAACATAGGATCCTCATATTGAAGAAAGAAGCCGTGGAACACACACACACACACACACACACACACACACACACACACACGATCTGTGCGTGGTCCCTGCCCAGGCCGGTGAAACTGGTAAGTTCTTGCTAACCGACCCGCGTGTCCCGGAATCTAAGTCCACCTCTTCAAGGAACTACTGTGGGAGCGCAGGGGTAATTTGGATTTTGAACTTAAGCGACGGGCGTTTCATCCAGACCTGCGATTCTAGCTGCGGGTCCAGGTGCGGGGAAGCGACGGAAGCGGAGTGCGGGTGGGGCTGCGCAAAAAGAACTCTGGCTGGGAAGCCGACCGGGGCGAAACCAGTTCCGGGAGCTTGGCCGAGGGCAGCGGGGACGGGGAGCCTGAGGGGGCGGGACCAAGTCCGGGGAGGGGCGGGGGCCGGGACTCGGGCAGAGGCCGTGCGCGGGGCCAACCCGGGTCGCGGGGCGGGCGGAGACGCGACCCTGGCGGGACGTGGGCGGGGTCTGTGCGGGGTGGGATCTGTAAGTACCAGGCCTGCAGCTCCCCAGCGGGCTTCGAGAGTTCGGGCCTGGGTGTTAGGCGGAGAGTCGGGCCGCCATGGCCTTACGGGCGGTCGTGTTCGATCTGGTCGGGGTTCTGGCGCTGCCGTCGCTCGCCAGCGCCCTTCGCCGCACGGAGGAGGAGTTGGCACTGCCCCGGTAAGGGGAGCGGGTGGGTCGGTGCCGTAGGGGGTGGGATTCCTGCCCAGAAGTTGCCTTTCAGCCCCGGTCTTAGACGCTGTTTGAGGGCCCTGCGAAAGGTTAAAACAATTACCTGGCCCCACACCGGTATGTGTAAGTAGATACAGTGGCTTTCTGAATGTTAAGCAATGAAACTTCTCCAAGGATTCCAGAATTGCCCTCTATAGGGAAAGCTTTTCCTCAAGTGAGGAATTATTCGTCGAGCTAGCAGCTGCCCGCCTAATTCTGTGTGAAAGAAGGATTATTATTTAATTTATTTTTTTATCCTCAAAGGAGGGCGTTTTTTATTTTTATTTTTCCATGGTTTTGAGCGAGGAAGAGAGAAACATCTATATAAGAGAAACATTAATAGGTTGCCTCCTGTCCCCACTGAAACTTGGGTATGCCCTGACCAGGAATTGAACCCTCAGCGCTTCGGTTCACGATTCTATGCTTCAGCTAACAGAGCCACACCGGCCAGGGCTGGAATGGGTTTTAAAGACCGCTTTGAGATTTTGAAGAGAAAAAGTTCTGTGCCTTGCAGATTTACTCACTGTAACAGCAAACTAGAGAAACAGCTTCAAAACCTAATCATTGCAACATGGTAAATGAGGATGCATCACCACTAAACACGACCTTCACCCTAAGATTTCAGTGACATTGGAAAATATGTGTTATATATAATAAGTGAACAGAACAGATCCATCAGAATGTAAAACTGTATACAATCTGGTTTAAATTATGGAGAAAAAAGCTATATGTAGAAAAATGACTGGAAGAAATATCCCTGGGATTACTAATCCTGGGTGGGATTATGCATTATTCTTTTGTTTCTACTTTTGCAGTGTTTTTCAGTTTTTCCACTTGTGAACATGTTACTCCTGAACTCAGAAGGAAGGAAAGCATATTTATTTTAAAAGTTAGGATAAAAACCCTGGCTGGTGGCTCAGTGGATTGGCTTTGGCCTGTGAACCCAGAGGTTGCTGGTTCGATTCCCAGCCAGGGCACATAACCAGGTTGCAAGGCAGGTCTCCATCCAGGTCCGTAGCTGGAGGCAGGTGAAAGGCAACCATACGTTGATGCTTCTCTCCCTTTCTTCCTCCCTCTCTTCCCCTCTCTCTAAAAATAATGAATAAAATATTTTTAAAAATAAATAAAAATAAAAAATTTAAAAAAAGAAAGAAAGATTACTTTGGCAACACCCAATGAAGAGTAAATTCTAAACTACTTGCAAGAATAAGGAGCAGAGCAGAAACTTTGAGCATTCTGTCTCCTAATGAATTCTAGAATTCTTATGATCCCAATTCCAACAGGGCTTTTTAACTTGCTATACTTACAAAAATTTAAAAGGCTGGTGTCTGCAAACACACCAAGCCAAAGGGGAACAAAAATCTAGAGCAATCCTCACTTTTACAAATGTGGAAACAGGTTAGCAAAGGGGTGAACTTGATCACACAATAATTAGACATGGGCTAGGGAGCCAATTTTTCTACCTCCTAGTCTAGGATTCTTTCCTCTCTGGTTCATTGTGACCTCCCACATTCCCTGGCCATTTTGGTGAGTAATCAGTAATGAATATGTCAATAGTAAATTGGTGTATCAACATCAATAGTAAACAGGTCAATAGCTCTTTGTTGTCAATAAACCAAAGTAAGGTAGTTACAAAGTCCAAATCAGAATAATCACATCCCAGGTAATTACTATTTGGAGAACTATTGAAAATGGAAAGCTACTCGGATCCAGACTTGTCTATTCAGATCATTTGCTGGAGAGAGAAGCAGAGGAAGGACCAGTGAACTTATTTTCTAGAAGACATAGTGTCTTAACCTGAGAGTTGTGTAATTTCCTTTTGACTCAAATTTGATTTAAAAAAACAGTGACATAAAAAGGGACATCCGCAGATAGCCCAAGTTCAAGATGAAGGTTCCCAGGTGAGGAAGGAGCATGAGTAAAGGTTGGAAGGTGACTGCAGAATAACACTGAATATTCCAGTGTAGCCAGAGGAGGGGAGTCACAAGAAAAGTGGGGAAGTTGGCTGGACTGGCATGGAAATGTGACATGAAAGGAAGGTTAAGCATGTACCTGCTTTGATAGCCAGTGACTGAGGGGTTTTGAGATGTGTGGAAAAGGAGTAAAATAATCAGTGCTCTAACTCAAGGTAGCTGATTGTTGGGGTGATGAATCAAGGGTGTTGATGAGAAAAAAGAGGTGCCACTCACAGTAAAAGCTGAGAGTTTGGCAGCTTGGAGGTAGAGCAATGTGGACTGATGTTGAAGCCTGGTGGAGGTCGGAATTAAAGTGAACAAAACCTTGAGCTAGGAGTTTGCAAGGTCATTGGCATGGAAGATGAAGACCCTGAGCGCCAAGGTCCAGAGGAGGGCAAAGGAAGCCTGTGAGCCAGGTGCTGAAACTGTGAGGGGGTGAGGGATGTAGGGCCTGGCCCTCTGTAAATACCTGCCCAAGGACAAGGTGATGGGTGCCCAATTGGCTGTCGTGAACTCCGGACGTGGAGATTGTTGAACTTAGGGTGGACCGGGGAGATGCAGCTCCTTCCAGTGTCATAGCATGAAGGACAGAGGGGCAAGCTCCACTCTTGGTGGGCCCTCTGAACCAGGACCCCCTGAGGGTTAGCTGCTAGAGAGGGTGGTGACCTCAGCAACCGAGGCTGACAGGATCTGAAGAAGTGAGGACGGTTCCCAGAGATCCAGAGGTGACTTGTGTGCTTCATTTAATAGCTTCTCCTACCGCTTCATTGTGGAGGGTCTGCCTGGCGCCACTGGACTGAACTCTAGGGATGGTGAAAGTGTTAGTTCCTTAAGTCACTCAGAGAGAGGCAAATACCATATGATTTCACTTACATGTGGGATCTAAAGAAAAATATAATTGACCAAACAAAATTCAAACACACTCACAGATACAGAGAACAGACTGATGGTTGCCAGAGGGAAGTGAGGTTGGGAGACCAGGTGCAAAAGGCGAAAGGGTGAAGAAGCACAGATTGGTAGCTACAGAATAGTTACAGGAAGCCAAAGCACAGCATAGAGAATATAGGCAATAATATTGTAATAACTATGTATGGTGCCAGGTGGGTCTGGAAGTATTGGGTGGGGGGAGCACTTTGTGAAGTGCATGATTGTCTATCCAATGTGCTGTACACTGGAAACTAATACAAAATAACATTAAATTTAAGTTGCTTTTGAAGAAAAAGAATTTGAAAGAAAAACTCAGTTTCTTTCAAAACTGGATACTTTAGAATCTGAGGTGCTTTCTAAATGCAATGCTCAGTAAAAACTTTTGTTTTGAGTAAAAGAAACAAGTGATCAGCAAATATAGAAAAGTATTTGAGAACTAGGAAGGATCACAATACCTGTATCAAACTATACTATAAGTCTACTGTAATCAAAACAACCTGGTACCAGCAGAAGAACAGGCATATAGATCAATGAAATGGAACAGAGAGCCCAGAAGTAAATCTACACCTTTATAGTTAACGAATATTTGTCAAAGGAAGCAAGAATGTACAATGAAGTAAAAACAGTCTCTTCAATAAATGGCATTGGGAAAACTGGACAGGGACATGCAAAAAATGAAACTAGGCTACCAATTTACAATATACACCTGAATAAACTAAAAATGGACAAAAGACTTAAATGTAAGTCATGAAACCATAAAAATTCAGAAGAAAACATAGACAGTAAAATTTCAGACGTATCTTGTAGCAATACTTTTGCAGATGTATCTCCTGGGGTATGGGAAAGGAAAAAAACAGGGTTGCAAGCCAGGTCTCCAGCCAGGTCCATAGCTGGAGGCAAGTGAGAGGCAACCATACATTGATGTCTGTCTCCCTCTCTGCCTCGCTCCCTACCCCTCTTTGTAAGAATAATAAATAAAAATTTAAAAAACAAACAAACAAACAAAAAGAAAAAAAACAAATGGGACTACATCAAACTAAGAACCTATTACACAACAAAAGAAACTGTCAACAAAATGAAAGGGAATCCACTGTATGGAAGAATACATTTGCCAATGATACATCTGATAAGGATTTAATTTCCATAGATATGGAACTCATACAGCTCAACACCAGGAAGGCAAACATTCCAATTTAAAAATGAGCACAGAACCCTGGCTGGTGGCACAGTGGATGGGTGTGGGCCTGCGAACCCAAAGGTCGCTGGTTTGATTCCCAATTGGCACATAACCAGGTTGCAAGCCAGGTCTCCAGCCAGGTCCGTAGCTGGAGGTAGGTGAAAGGCAACCATATATAGATGTTTCTCTCTTTCTTTGCCTCTCTTCCTTCCTCCTTCTCTGGAAATAAATAAAATCTTTAAAAAAAAAAAAACCTACAAAATATTTTTAAAAAATAGAAATGAGCAAAGGTCTTGAATAGACATGTCTTACAAGAGGATGTTCAGATGGCCAATACACGTATGAAAAAATGCTCAATATCACAAATGATCAGAGAGGTTGCAAATAAAACCACAATGAGATATCATCTCACAGCTGTCAGAATGTTTATCGTTAATGAACAACAAACAAGCACTGGCTGCTAATGAAGTCAGAGTGTTTCATAACTGTCAGATAATAGTTTGATCTTTTCTATCAAATTAAAATTTTTCAGTGAATAGGAGCAGGTTTCATTTCTTTCCTGTATTCTCTACAGCACCTGCTCAAAGGTTGTGGGCATCAGTGCATTTTCGTGGATGGTACCCGGAAGGATATTTTTTTTCTACTTCAAAGACAATACCAGTTCATCATATGGGACACTTTAATTCCAATAACAAAATTTACAGAATCATTAACCTTTAAAATTATATTAAAGGGTTTCCTTACTAATATTTAAAATCTTAGGCGGATTCTCTCTGATATCACTTAAAAGGCAGTCTAATTTTTAAACATTGTCATAAAGTAGAAGGAACTCAGAAAAGGAAGTAATCTTCAAAATACTCAACTGCGTTCCATTCATGGCAGAATACCCTCCAATAGAAGTTTGTCCTTGGATATATTAATAGGGAGAAAACAGCACCAGGTGTTACACTGGTGAAGTCAGACCAGACCTTGGTTCAGCAGCCTTGGTATTTGAGTTTGACGTAAGAGAATTCAAAGCCAAGACTCAAATTATAAGAGAATATTTATTTAGAAAGTCACAGAGGAATAAGAAATGGGCTCAGGAAACAAGTTACAGAGGCAAAAGGAGCTCTTAGAGAGTAGGAGATAGAAAGGTGGGGCAGGGGGAGAATGGGAAAGTCGTGGTGTGTTCCCCAGAGCGTCCTCCTGAGGGCTTTGAAGGGTGGCGATTTAGAGGATGTCCTAGGGGAGGATCTCAAAAGAATATTCATCAGCTTTCTAGGTGTGTCCTTTCAGGGTCATGGCCTTGAACTGATTATTCCTCACCAGGGCAGGGGGTCATCAGTAGTCAGTGCATGTGGCTAGCGATGGCATTGCTTGTCTGGTTTTGTTGCTTTTCTGGGCCTGGACCTGAAACACAACTAGCTGTTGTTGAGGTCTAGCTGTTATCCCCAGGGGTTAATGCTTAAGGAAGTGGCCATGCAGGGGCTTTTATGGAGGTCCTATGAGGTTATCCTTCTGCCCCTTGTTCTTCCTCCAAGGGGTTCTACTGCGTGACTAGTGACATGCCAGGGGAGGAAAGGTAAGGGGAAAGTCTGAACTGCATGACCAGCGATAGGGGAGGAAAGGTTACCCTTGGGGCATTTACCTTGTTTTCCCAGTTTTGCCCCTTGCTAGGCACCGGGGCTTTCTGCCCTGGTGACCTTCTTTCTGTATCTGGCCCATTGTCCTTGTTCTGCTCACGTCTGCCTAACTGCCTGCCATAGATAAAAATAGTGCCTGTCAGAGATAAAAATAGTGCCTGTCCCCATATGCCACTGTGATGAACATTCATTGGAATGTTCACGACATTGTGTCTTCCAGAGGCTTTCTGAGTGAAGTTTTCAAGTTAGGAGACCTGGATGGTTCCACTCTCCGTCTCATGAAGGGAGAGATCACATTTTGCCAGGTAAGGGGACACTTACAGACTCCCTTCAGAAGGCATTCTGTGCCTCCATGTTCATCTTCTGCACTCACCATTGCCCTGTAAGAGCAGAGCCATGTCTACTTTACTCATGTACCCCTTATGACATTGAACTCACATGACCGGCTGGTGGCCTGGAGTACACAGAGACATCTTAGACTGGTTTGTTGTCTTTTTTTGGTCTAGCAGAGGGACATACCCCTGTGACTAGGAAATTTCCAAGCCTTCGAATAGCTATTCCAGGGAATTATAATAGCCAGAATAGCTTCTTCTTCCTTTTTTTTTTTTTTTAATTTAAATGGTGGTAAAATACCATACATAAAATTTATCAACTTAATTATTATAGAATTCAGTGTTGTTAAGTATATTTCATTGTACGTCATCCATCTCTAAAACTCTTCATTTTGCAAAAGTGAAATTCTATACTTATTAAACAGTGACTTCCTGTTCACCTTTCCCACACAGAAACCACGATTGCACTTGCTGTTTCTATGTTTTTATTTACTCTGTGTACCTTGTGTAAGAGGAAATTACACAATATTTTGCCCGTGTAACTGGCTTATTTTATTTAGCATGTGTCTTAAGGGTTCATCCATGGTGTAGTATGTGACAGGATGTCCTTCCTTATAGGAAGAAAATTATACTATGATAAAGGCTACTTAGGTTCCATTTATCTATTAATGTACATACCGCATTTGGTTTATCTATTCATCTGTTAATGGACATCTAGGTACTTCTAGCTTTTGGTTATTATGAGTAATGCTGCTATGAACATGGGTGGAAATATCTGTTTGAGACCTTGCTTTCAGTTCTTCTGGGTGAGTATACAAAAGCAAAACTGCTGGATTGCATGATAGATCTAGTTTTCAGGTTTTGAGGAGCCACCATACTGTTTTCTATAGCTGCTGCACCATTTTATGTTCCCCTCAACAGTGCACAGAGTTCCATTTCTTTCATATTTTGTCAACCCACGTTATTTTTTGTTGGTGTTTATTATAGTAATTATTATCATTGGAGTAGCTGTTTTCGACAGGGCCACTGGGGAAGGGTCACCATTCGGGGACTTTGGGATCAGAAATCAGGATTTGAACCATAGTTCCCACTTACAGACTGTGACCTCAGCACTTTGCTTAACTTTCAAAATTTCAGTTTTGCCATCCATAAAATGAGAGTGATAATAGTATCCATTTCATAGTTGTTATAAAGTTCAAAAAGTGCTTAGCACGGTGCCTGGCACATAGTAAGTACTCAAAAATAAGAGTTGTTGTTACTACAACTTCAAATATATTTTTAAAGTAATCAGGATTGAAAACCATTTGAATTCTCTATTAGTGTCTCAAGAAAAGCTATTGAGAATGTACTCTATAAGTACACAGATAAAACCGTCTATATATTTAACAATTTTTATGAATTACAGTTATGTATAGGTCAGCCAGAGAACTTGGGGTCTACTATAATAGGAAGCAAGAACCCATCTTTTTTCTTTTAATATTTTGTTTATTATTTTCAGAGAGAGGGGAAGGGAGAGAGGCAGAGAGGGAAAGAGACATCAATGTATGGTTGCCTTTCATCTGCCTCCAGCTATGGACCTGGCTGGAGACCTGGCTTGCAACCTGGTTATGTGCCCTGGCTGGGAATCGAACCAGTGACCTTTGGGTTCACAGGCTGGCACCTTATCCACTGTGCCACCAGCCAGGGCAAACCCATCTTTTTTATGAAGGCAAGTGCGGTCTTAGTGTGGGAAGTATTATGAATTGTAGTCACTTTAACACTTCTTTCTCTCTCTCTCCCTCACTCACTCTCTCACATACACACATGCAGGTGAATCAGAACTGGAATAAATGTTACTAAGCTTGAACCAATAATAAAAAAGCTACAGTAATATTGTTGGGAGGTAATGAAAAAAGGAAGTACTATATATTTTCATTGAACATAGGAATTATAGAGGGAATTTCGAGTAAGTGCTATGAGAATCCTACATCCATTTAGACTCATTTAGCCTGTGTATAGCTTCTGTGAAACTTGCATGGGTTAGAGGAAAAGGTCTGAAAAACCAAATTATATCATGATAAAGGCTACTTAGGTTTTATAGTCTTTTAAAGAGCCCTACCTTAGGAATGAATTCATCTTTTGACTTTTATATAGGCTGTACAAATAAAAAGTACACAAAGTGTATAGCTTGATGAATTTTCACACTGAATACACCCATGTCACCAGCACCTTGATCAAGAACTAAAGCATTATCAGCACCATAGTCAGCCCCCTTGGGCCCCTTCTGCACACTAGCCCTCCAAAAATAACTGCCACGCTGACTTTCAGCCTTGCAGCTCACTTCTGACTACTGTGTACTTCACGTAAATGGAATCATGCAGACACACTCTTTGGTACCTGGCTTCTTTTCCTCAACATTATACTTATGAGAATTATAGATATTATTATGCAAAGTTGTAGATAATTTTATTATTTTTGCTGTATGATATTTTATTTTATGAATATACTCCAATCCCTTTTCTTCATTCTGCTGTTTTTTTGTTTTTTTTCCACTCTGAGTAAGATGGAAAGGCATCGGGAAATTTTTTGAGTAGCCAAGTGATGTTATCTGACTTACATTTCTAAAAACTTACTCTGGCTACTATGTGAATAGACCAAGAAGTCAGGGATTCATAATACAGAGACTAGTTAAGACAGCTATTGGAAAATCCAGGTGAGAGATAATGGCGGCTTAATATGGGTAGAAGTGGTGAAAATGGTCAAATTCTGGGAATATTTTGATGGTAGATCCAACAGACTTTCCTGATGGACTGAGTGAGAGACATCAGAGAGAAGTTAAGTTTTCTAGCCAAAGCAAATGGGAAGTACGGGTTGCTCTTACATGTAAAAGGGATGCTGGCTATAGGGGTTGGGAAATCAGGTACTCAACTTGGGGTATTTTCATTTGAAAGGTTTGTTGATATCCAAATGGAGTGTGGAATAGGCAGCTGGATATACAAATCCAGAGTTCAAGGAGGAGGTCTAGGTTGAATAAATGTATATATTTAGAGCAGAGAGATGGTATTTTTAACACCACTGGACTTAATAGCATAGAGAATATCATAGAGAAAGAGTATGAATGGAGAAGAGAAAGGGTCAGAGCCCTGGGTGCTCTGATGTTGAGGTCAGGCTGGTGAGGAGGACTCAGCAATCAGAGATGGAGAACGCATCTGTTGTAAGAGGAAAATTAAGAGAGTGTGGAGTCCTGAAAACCACGAGGCTACTGAGTTTTAGATGAAGAGTATGATCAACTGTTAAATGCAGCTGGTAGATCAAGTAAAAGGAAGACTGGTGAGTGCCCGTTACATAGCAACACAATGAGGAGGTCATTGGTCCCCTTGACAAGAGACGTCCAGAATGTGGAGGTGAAAGTTTGATTAGAGTGTGGTCAAGAAAGAAAGGGAGGGAAGGGCTTTGTCTTGTGATACCAAGATGAAAGTATCACAGGGTTGGCTTCTTCTGAGGCCTCTCTTCTTGGCATGTTCATCTTCTCCCCATGTCCTCACAGGTCTTCCCTCTGCCAGTGTCTGTGTCCTAATCTCCTGGTTTTATAAGGACACCAGTCAGGTTGGAGTGGTGCCAAACTGTGGCCTCATTGCCCTAATCAACTCCTCAACACCTTGTCTCCAAGGACAGTCACATTCCGAGGTCTTGGGGGTTAGCTCTTCAACAATAATTGGCAGGGGTGGGGTGCACAATTCAGCCCATAAGAGGGGCATTTGAGTATTTTCCATTGTGGGGCCCTTAGGAATAGTGCTACTCTGAACATTTTTGTGCATATTTTAGGAAACCTCTGTAGACATTTCTGCTGGGTATGTGTCTAGGAGTGAAATTGCTGAGTCACAGAGAAATTGCTGAGTCAGATTTAGTAAATGCCACCAAAAGCTCTTAAAGTGGTTGTACTAATTGATAGTCCCTCAACCATTTGCTTTTACAGTGGGTGCCACTTGTGGAAGAAGACTGCAGGAAACGTTCTGAGGATGCTGGCATCTCTCTCCCTGAGAATTTCTCTATAAATCAGATTTTTTGCAAGGCAACTTCAGAAATGAAGGTCAACCACGCCATGCTTCAGGCAGCTCTCATTCTCAGAAGGAAGGGTAAGGATCCAGGACTAGCCATCTTCTGACCCAGCTGCACCAGAACCTCTGGCAGGATTAGGTCAGAATACATCTAAATAGGTTGTGAGATCACAAGTCTCCTGGATCTTGATGGAAAGCTCTTCTTAAAACATAAGCTTGAAGTAAGTTATACCAGATGGCAAAAAGCCACGCCATCAGAATGGCTGGGAAAATTAAAGGGTTTTATTTAATAAAGCGATCTACACCAGAGACTGCCTTGCGAGCAAAATTCTCTTCCTCTGATGACACTAGTAATGACCCAAATGACCCAACCTCTGGTTGGCACAATATTGAGCCACGAGTTGGCTGACCTGGATTGAGATGGTTGCAAATGGTCTACGACATGACCTGATGTTCATTCAACAGCCATTCATTTAGTGTCAGAGCCTGGCTCTTCTTCACAAGCATATTTGAAATCATTGCACCCACTTATCAGCCGGTTTAGCTGGCGGTGACTAAACCATCCATGTCCATGTTTCTCACTCATGTTACATGGGAAGTGTCTCACCCTTGACCCAGTTGTCTTATTTCCAGTATCTCCTGGGTTTTGCCTTCTCTGTTCAGACAGAGAAAGCCCGAGTACTGCAATCTCTATTTACCTTTCTCTCGTTTTCAAATGTCTTTGAAAGCCACAGCAAGTGTTTAGAAACATAGTTGAACAGAGTTTGCAACAGCATAGAATGGAAGGGGTGTCGCTGGAGGGGCCACCTGAAGACAGGGTTCCCGCTCTGCATGGCGCAGATCCTCAGCTGTCTGAGTTTCTGGTTTGCTCATCAGAAAAAGTGGGAAGGAAAGATCTGACCTGCCCAGCCCAAATATGGTGAGGGTCAAATGAACCAACGAATGTCACAACCTCTTGCTCTACAATTGCAAGGAATTAGGGAATGCAGTGTCTCCATCTAGGCTTCTGAAAGCCCTAATGTACACCACTGGCACACTCTCATGCCTTTGTGTCAGGCGGTGCTTGAGGGTAAAGATGATTCTTTTCCAGCTTGTCTGTTTAGATGTCAAGCATCAAGAGATTGATGTAAGTGAGCAGAACCCCACTTGGCTCCATCCAGAGCTTCTCAGAGCAAAGTTCTATAGCTGGTCTGTTCACTGGTGACTTCTCACTCAGGATTTACAACCTGCATCCTCACCAACAACTGGCTGAATGACAGCACCCATAGAGGCTACTGGGCCCAGCTGATGTATGAACTGAAGCCGCACTTTGACTTCCTGATAGAGTCATGTCAGATCGGAATGGCCAAGCCTGACCCTCAGATCTACAAGTTTGTGCTGGACACCCTGAAGGCCAGCCCCAATGAGGTACGTAATGGATGCTTTCTTGCAGTGGAGAAGAATGTTCTAGAGATACTGTAATTAAGAAAAATTGAGGAAGAATGAGCAGGTGGGGGATATCTGGGACCTGGCAGGATGGCTCTAGGTCCAGTGGCAGGTTCCACTTCTCTCAGACCAGGACTTCTATAGGACTTTTACCCATCCCCTCTAGAAAGTTCTACCAGAGATGGGCATCTGACCACTGTCTGTGACTCATACAGGACCTTGATCAAAACAGGTATTGTTGAAAGCTTCTAGACCAGGTGCCTCAGTTTACCTGTTTAAACATGTAAACCCAGAGAGATTGTCCCAAGACCACAAGGCTAGATGCGACCACCCTCCCCAAGAGGGTGAGCAGGAATGGACTTCAGTACCGCAGCTATCTTCCGGGTTCCAGGTGCCCCTCCATGCTGGCTTCATACTGTCTCTCAATGACCTATTCTAAAACACTTCTCTCATTGGGTTCGCTTACTCTCATGTTCAAAAAGCCAATTGAAAAAAAGGCAAGATGAAACCCCGTTCCCTGACATTTCTGACCCTTGCTTACTGGAGCACCTCACTCACGCCTGATCAGAGGAAATCAGGATCCCCGACATTGGGAACCCTTACCAGGCTCAGTAATACCAGGACCCTTCCTTTCTCCCCTCACGCTTCGCTTCTGCTCTCCTGTGTACCTGGGTTAAGCCTTACAACACTCTAGATTTTAGTATGCATATAAATAACTGTCTTTTCATATAGGGCTTTTGGGTTGAATGAACTGCTTAGAAGCCAGCACCTGTCCTAATCCGAGGTTATACATAAAACGCCCCTGCTCTTTTGTACAACTCTAATGACATTTTTTCCTTTTATTTTTATTGTAGTTTGAACCTTTGATCCATTCAAAATTTATGTTGAAGTAAGATGAAGGACCCATTTTTCCCCTCACACTGTTAACATAATTAAGTAATCTTTTAAATAATCTTTTTCCTCACTGATCGGACAGGATGCTTTATTAAAAGATAAACTGTAATTTTTCAATTCCTGGACTCTCTTCTATCTCATTGATATGTCTTTTTTGTCTATTTTTTAGTTCCAAACTATATATTTTTATTTTTGCCTTTTGTAACTTTATGTATTTTTCTTATCTGCTTTTATTATAGTTTTCTTCCAGATAAATGTTTTGTGAATTCATACATGTTTATTTTTCTAGATGAATTTTAATGTCATTCTGGTCATTTTTATTCTTTCTTAATCTTCTCAGAGTTTCAGAATTCAGGCTGAAACTAGTAGGTGTATGCAGGAACACATATAGCTGTGTGTTTATGAAGTGCTTATGTAATTAAATGTTTTTAGTTTTAAGAATAAAGTTACATGAAGTTAAAAAGTTATTCTTAATCTCATCATCACAAATAGCCACTATTCACTGTTTTTTTAATCCTTACCTGAGGACATGCTATTGATCTTAGAGAGAGGGGAAGGAAAGGAGAAAGAGAGGGAGAGAAACATTGATATGAAAGAGAAACATCAGTCAGTTGCCTCTCACATGTACCTGACTGGGAACCAAACCTCCAACCCAGACATGTGCCCTGACTGAAGCCTTTTGGCTTACTGGACAATGCTCCAACCAATTGAGCCACGCCGGCCAGGGTACCACAATTCACATTTTCATGTGTTTCCTTTGGGTGTTGTCCCTTGTGCATGAGGTTTGCTCTGGTTGAAGTGATGCTAGTGTCCTTGCTATTTGGATTCAGGTTGTTTTCTTGGATGACATGGGATCTAATCTGAAGCCAGCCCGTGACTTAGGAATGGTCACCATCCTTGTTCGTGACAACGATGTGGCCCTGCAAGAGCTGGAGAAAGTAACTGGGATGCAGGTAACTGCACGTCTGTGCTGAATCAGATATCCTGCCACTCATTTACGTTTAGGTACCCAAGACAAAACAAGAGGAGAATCTGGTGTTCAGGCAGTTCATTGTTCCAGACATGAGTGGAAATTCATTACCCACTGCGCAATCATCATGATGTCCTTGAAGAATGTCTTGTTTCTTTCTCTGCAGTCAGTGAACAGAGAACAATGCTCTAAAAGCAGGACTCCACACTAGTCAGAATCAGGGGAACCAAGACAAGAGTGGGGCTCTGAGAGCCATTCAGTTTAGAGTGCATACTGAGAATTTAGCTGCTTGGTCTGTCCCCGCTGGGGTAGGGAGCGCAGTGCTGGCCTTGTGCTCCTGGTCATGCTGCTGGCGCTCAGGTGTAATTGTTTGTTTCCTCTTGGTACCTACCCTGGTGCCAGTCTGAAGGAGGGCTTCTGAGCAAAACCTCTTCCACTCATTGACAGTGGGTTGTCCTTAATGATCCACCTGGGGAATTAGCCTGCTCTGCTAAAGCTGAGGCATCTTTTTTTGTTTGTTTGTTTGTTTGTTTACCTAAAATCACCCATCCCACTGAGTCCAGGAATGACAATCATGCAAACATTTTGCAGTAACACTGTGCTTTGCTCCGGGCTGTCAGCATAATGGGAACCCATAGAAGGCAGGAGGGAACCCATATAGTTGATTGGGTTAGATGGACTTTTCGTTTCCTAGGGCTGCGATGACAACAGCCTCACTAGGAGATTGGAAGTACAAGATTAAGGTGTTGGCAGGGTTGGTTTCTTCTGTGGCAGCTCCTCTAGATTTGCAGATGGCTACCCTCTCCCTATTTCTTCACATGGCCTACCCCAAACTGGATTCTGACTCTAATGGGTCTACCCCAGTGATCTCTTTTAACCTTAATCACCTGTTTAAAGACCTTGTCTCCAAATGTAGTGGATTCCGAGGTCCTGAGGGTTAGGATTTCAACAAAAGGAGACATAATTTCTCCCAGAATGATTAACTTTTTGTCTTTAACAAGTAAATGAAAGTATATATCTAATGACTTCATAACCTTAAAGTATCTTGCCCAAGTGTTACTGAACAAAAATGGGGTTTGGTCACCCATCACCCAACACCAGGCATGTTCCAAAGACAAAGGTTGGGTTGGGAAGGAAAAGCGTCTTGATTAAAATGTTACACAATTTGGGGAACCAGGGGACACCCTTGCTCCAGACTTCTCTTATTTCGCAAAACACAGGAAAAATCTATTTGTTCCCCAAAAGACTGAAACCCAAAACGATACCCAGAAATCTTGCTGCATCCTCATCTGTCCTGAGGAGCACAGGCTGCAGGGTGGATTGCTCTCCAGCTTCAGGCTCCCTGGTTCTGTGCGTGGACCAATGTCACCATCACTGCTCGTGACAGGGGCCTGGCACCTGCTGCCTGGCCGTGTGGCTTCCAGGGCCTGCCCGTCTGCGAGCACTCTGGCCCACCTATCCGTGCCAAACAACCCAGAGGAAGAGAGGAACATGGTCTGGGACTATCCTCACAGTGACAGCCAGGGGCATATGTCCCCTGTGGCATGGCCCAGTGTGCACAACTCAGCCCCAAGAGGACCAATGTTTCTCCCTTCCCTTTATTTAAATCTCCTGCACCCAAATCCCACATACTCTGGAAGGGTCCAGCTCCCCAGCCAATCCCACCTTTTTCCCAGGTTAGACTGACAAGTCAGCACCTGCTGTAGGTCCCTAGACACTCAGCTGGAAAGAGAATGTAGAGGATCAGCTGAGGGTTTCCATGGGCCAAGCCAACAGACCATACTGTCCTGCCTGCCTTTCATTGGTCAGAACTCAGTCAGGGCCTCCATGGAACAGAAAAGAAGGTGAAATGAAGTCTAGCTATGTTCCAATCCAATAGAACCAGTCTGAATCCTGGCAAATTTAGATACGTTTCTTACCACTCCGAATCTCAGTGCCCGCAGCTTTAGAATGAGATGATGATACTATGGGAGAGGATGATAGGTCAGTGAGCCACCTGTGGGGCTCAGAAGCCCACAGCAGCGGGATCTGCGAGCTTGCTGCTTGTGCCAGCAGCCTGAGAACCTCTCACGGAAGGAAGCTGCAGTGACCTCTCCCAACGCGCTCCTCACTGCGTATCTTCTACTTTCAGCTTCTCAAAACAGCAACCCCTCTCCCAGTTCCATGCCATGCAAGCGATGTGAGCCATGGGTATGTGCCAATAAAGGTAAGAGCACTCTCTCCATTAGCTAAGTATTTTCTTTCTTTCTTTTTTTTTTTTTTTAAGATTTTATTCATTATTTCCAGAGAGAAGGGCAGGGAAGGAGGGAGAGAGACGTCAATGCATGGTTGCCTTTCACCCGCCTCCAGCTACAGAGCTGACTAGAGACCTGGTTTGCAACCTGGTAGCTAAGTAGTTTCTCACCAGGTCACCTAAATGACTCTCAGAGACATTTGTTAACTCTAAGGGGAGTTGAATGGCCTCTGTTGATGAGGAAATCATATTTCCTATGGGTATCATTTCTCAAAAACCAAGAGGAGGCTTGGACCGTGGGATATGCATTGTGGTGTGACCAATATTGTCAGATTCCCAGGAAGCAACAGGCTGCTTAGACACACAGTTCAAAACTGCAGGCTTCAAGGGTCAATTGGACTCCCCTCAATGTTCTTATAAAAATTAATTGAAATACCAGGTGGGCCACGGGCCTAGAAGCTGGTCTGATCTGAGCGGGTCTGCAGATCATGGGGTAATTCTGCAGTATGTGCCCCAGAGGATAACTGCAGGTTTTTATTGAGCATTTGCTATTGGCTGGGCACAGAGAGAAAAATCGAGATGAGTGAAGGGTCTTGTGTGACCCAAGGAATTTTATGGTCCACTGAGATAAACACTCAGAGTCCTTGCGGTTACATCAGAGGATAAGGTCTGGACCTAACGGCGGTGCCAGGAGCACCCAGAATGGGCTCTGTGAGGGGGTAGCAGCCACAGCTGCCAGTGGTGGGGTTCAGCTGACATGGTAAAGTAGGCCTTAAGGGATGAGGGGGAGTTGGAAGTGTAAAAAAGTGGTTCTGGAAACTACGGGTCATCGTCAGTGCAGCCCCTCCCATAACCCTGGGTGGTCCTAAAGAGAGGTGAACATTTCATCAGGTCCCTTCAGACCTCATCTTTATATTGATGAAGCGTGAGGAGCTCTTTGCATGGACCTGGGATCTGCTCTGTAACCTGCGTCTTCAAATTGTGGACAGGGGTATTGTCATCCTCCTGATGCTTACGTATCCAGCCAGTTTCAACAGATTCCTCATTTGACCTTGAAGGAGGGTGGTCAGGACTGCTTACTACCCCACTGCCCCCACCCCAAGTTCAGCAGCTGGGGCAGTGACGTGTGGGGACCCCAGCCAAGCCGAGGCTCGGCAGGTGCCGTTGCATCCATCTTCACTGGATGCTAATGCAACCCAAACTGGGTGGTAAGAGATCTTTCTCATTTTCCAGCTTTACGGTCATTTTATTAACCTATTTAAAGGATGGGGAAGCACATACATTTGCTGAGCTACTTAGCTGAGTCAAATATGAAGCATCAAAATGAGCCTTTAGTTAGAATCCACTTAGAACGGAGGCGGATGACGTTAGCATTATAACATTTTCCGTATAAGGAGTATGGAAGTTCAAGTTAAATTCCCTCCCTTTACCAAGTACTGAAGGGAAAACTGTAGAACATATTCTGATAAAAAAGACTGTAGGCTGTGAAAGGGTTTGGTAACGGTTAGCCTAATGTTCTCTTGAGCAAAACAGCTTTATGGGAATCAGGACGGAAACGTCTAGTTTGGGACATCAGCTTGGAGAAGTCTGAGATGCAGCTAAGCAGAATAGTTTCAAGCGAATTTCTATAATGGACCCGTCATATTCAAGAGAGAGACAGCTTTTTAACAAGATAATAGTGGCATTTCGCACGTTAGTGTGAACATTACGCTCTGCACAAAATCAATCCCAGGTTTTAAATATTTAAAACATAACATAACAAAAAGGGGATGGATGTAATACAGCAATAAAATTAAAAAAAAAAAAAAACACATAACATAACATAACAAACCACACCAGAAACTCTGATAGTATAAGGGCCTTTTAAGGAGGAGGCAAAGTTGTTTTGTTTTGGTTTTTTTTCTCCCAATATCATAATCTTTTCAAGCTTTTTAAGTAAGTTACAGTAAAAGCCACGTGTTTTTATTGCACAGTTTGTCCAGTTGTCTCCTTTCAGACATTTTCTAGCATTAGGCCTTAGGCTGAGAAATCCGGGTCCTACAGGATCTGGAAATACACTGAAGTGGCCCGGACTATCTTCAGAGGAGGGGCCTGGTTCTGCCTAGCCTGCCAGCAGTGGCTTCCTGCCCACCTCTCTCTTCTGCAGCCTGGGATGCACCTGCACTTTGTGGAGCTGGGCTCGGGCCCTGTCGTGTGCCTCTGCCATGGATTTCCCGAGAGCTGGTTCTCCTGGAGGTACCAGGTGAGGAAAACTGGGTGAAAGCAAGCTCCAGTCAGGGTAAGACAAGGAGAACATCTAGATGGTGTGCTCCAGCCTGAATGTCATTAAGAACGTGAAACCAAAGTATGGCCATGATGCCTCAGAAACAGGGCCAGAGATTTCGTTAGACCTCAGAGCTGTGTTAGCCAACATGCTACCTTTGCAGATTAAAAAACCTGCAGACTTCTTCACTCTGTGCCATCTACTGTGATGATTGTAGAAATCCGCAAGGTCTTTGTTAAGAAAGGTGCTCTCTCAGATGCTGCATTAGATGCAGTGCACAGACCCTACCACTGTCCATGGGAGCCCTATTCAGGTGGGCTCGTTCCAACCCCTGGAGAAGATACCAGGTAATGCCACATGGCACTTGGGATTGAGCCATTTACAAGGAAAGGGGACAGAGGAAACAAGGAGAGTGTGTCAAACACTTATAAGACCACACTGGAGTGTGTTTGATTTGTTTGTTTTCTAGATTCCTGCTCTGGCCCAGGCAGGTTTTCGGGTACTAGCTGTGGACTTGAAAGGCTATGGAGAGTCGTCTGCTCCTCCCGGTGGGTTGGCTAATTTACAGCTGTTCTCTGTTGGTCATGCTTTCCGACTGTCTTGAGTTCTGTCACCGCTCTGCCTTCCCCTGGTCCCAGATCATAGCAGCAGTCCTTCGGAGGGGTTTGAACTCCATCTCCCCTCTCCTGCCGTGTCCTCTGTCGAATCTGTTTGGGTCCCAGATATTTCTGCTCCTCGTACTGGGAATGAATATAAGAAGCTCAATGGCCTGTGCCCTGAGTGTGTCTCCTGCTGATTGATGGGGATATAGGTTGTAGGACGTACCATCCAGCTCCAGAACATTTTTCATCCTGCAGAACTGAAACACTGTACCCATTAAACAATAACTTTTCATTTCTACTTCCCTCCAGCCCCTAGCAACTACCCTTCTGTTTCCTATCTATGAATTTGACTGTGCTAGGGACCTTATATAAGTGGATCAAATAGTATTTATCCTTTTGTGACTGGCTTATTTCACTTAGCCTAGTGTCTTCAAGGCTCATTCATGTTACATCATGATTTCCTTTTTAAAGGTTGAATAATATTTCATTGAATGGATATACCACAGTTATATGTTCATCCATTGATGAAAAGGGTTGTGTCCACCTTTTGACTATTGTAAATAATGCTGCTATGGACATGGGTGTTTGACTCCCTCTTTTCAATTATTAGGGTTGTATACCCAGAAGTCAAATTGCTAGACCATATAGCAATTTATAGGCCAGATTCTTAACCCAGCCTCCAGAGATCTCAGTAGAAGTCGATCCAAGGATGGGTGTCAGGGGCCTATGAAACCCTGAGACCATGTGGATTTATGAGTATTTTTCATTGTTTTGATCAGTTTTAGAAGGGTCCTCAGCCCAAAACTGTCTACTAATTCCAGGTATGGAGGCAGAAGCATGAAGCAGCCAGGTGTATAGCAGAACTCCTGGTCCCTTCAGGTATCAGGGACACTGGTAGCAGTGAGCCACCCCAGCTGCTCAACACCCCTTTTCTCGGCTGCTTTCACCATATTCATATTAAACCTGTTGTGTTGAGTTTAAAGCCAGCAGACATGGACTGAGGCTCTGGGTCACTCAGGTGGCCACCAACCAGGCCACCCAGCTTGTCATAGCAGGAGAGTGCGTCCATAATTATTCCCAAACATTATGCTGTTGATTCAGCAGCTGCTTATGACTCTAAATGATGCAGAAGCACTTTAGATGGAAGGACAGTCTTCAGCTCAAACACCTAGAAAAGGCATCTAAGGTTTAAAAAATGTTTAATTATTAAAATGTCTTTTTTTATTCATCTATGCTGCAATGTTCCCTGAATCCCCTAGGTATAACTTAGTAACATAATTTATCATTCAAACTAGAACACTATTGACAATAAAAAGAGGCGTTATTAATAATAACATGCATAAACTGAAACTGGGACTTATGGTCATACCTTAATTATGATTTTTTAAAGAATACTATAATTTACATGTCAACTGTATTAGATGTTGTATAACATGAATTCAAAAACCAAGCATAATGATTTGGAATGCATACGCATCCTATTCAGATCACCTGTGTATAAATTCATGCCATTTACTAATAAGTTTTAAATAATACATTATTTTTTTCTAAAATTTTGAAGCCTTTGTCTCACTATTTTCTGGGTTTCCTTGTTGCTCCTGAGATATCCTATGCCATTCTGATCCATAAACCTTTCTATGTGACCATTTGCTTTTTTCTTATTTATCCTTGATAGGATCTTTTAAAATATCTGTTGTATTCTAAAATTTTATGATATAGTGCTATGACATAGGTCTTTTTTCATCTATGTTGCTGGATACATTTATCTTTTAGTTCTTGGAAATTTTCTTGAATTATTTTCTTTGATAATTTTTCTTCTGTTTTTTTTCTTTTTCTTTTTCTTTTTCTTTCTGGAATTGCTTTTATTGTTAAAGTATTCATACTACTCAAAGCAATCCGCAGATTTAATCTCTATCAAAATCCCAGTAGCATTTTTTTTACAGAAAAAGGAAATGCAATTCTCCAATTCATATGGATCCACAAAAGACCAATAATCAAATCACCCTGGAGAAAGAACAAAGCTGGAGGACTTAACACATTCTGGTTTCAAAATATATTGCAAAGCTACAGTAATCAAAACAGTATGGTACTGGCATAAACACAGGATATGGAGCTCAAATAAATTCACACATGTCCTATACATATACAGTCAACTGATCTTCGGCAAGATTGCCAAGAACATGTAATAGGTAAGACCCCGAGAAAATTAGATATTCACATAAAAAGAATGAAATTGGACCATTATACCTTTTCTTACAAAAATCAACTTAAAATGGGTAAAGACTTAAATATAAGGTTTGAAACAAACTGCTAGAAGAAAACATAGCAGAAAGGCCTCATGACATTGGTCTTGGTAATGGTCTTGGTAATGATTTTATGGATATGACACCAAAAACACAGGCAACAACAACAAAAATAAACAAGAAGACTACATCAGTTCAAGAATTAAACAAGAATTTTTGTTTGGCAAAGGGTCCTTTTAGTTGACGAATGCTAATCCTGCAGATTGAATGTATTTCTTTTATTTTTAATTGCAGAAATAGAAGAATATTCCTTGGAAGTGTTATGCAAGGTAAGAAAGACCTTTGGGTAACATCTGTGACATCTTTTTCACCTTGGTATTTTTACTGATATAAGAAGTGTGGGTATTCATTTAAATCTCAGGAAAGTATCATTTCACAGCATTTAAGTGTAAAATTCTTACTTAAAGTTTGCTGTATATCAAATACTGTTCTAAGCATTTGATGGGAGAAGGAACTGAGTCACAGGGAGGTCAAGTAATTACCTGAGGTTAACAGCCAGTAGAGCCGGGTTTGAATCCTACAGTAACTCCCACAGCTCTCCTCTTCACCACTCCATCATATCGTCTTTCATCCTGGAAGTTTTTAAAATCACTCTATTTTGGTGAAGATGTTGATGGCCAGACCTAAGGATTAGTGTGTGGATCAGAGACTATAATGGCAATCCTATTCTAAGATAGGCATAAGTGCTGTCAGGGAAGGGGACCCTTATTTCAGAGCTTGAAGGGGAGGATGGGGCAAAGGTGAGGAGAGTCAGTGACCCAAAGCTCCTTAGAACAAAAGCAAAGGCTGCCGGGACCAAGGGGAAGAAACAGAAAACTAGCAATACTGCTGATTACACTGAAATTGCAAAGAGCCTCCATCTCAGCGTCTGGCGCTCCCTCTATCCGGCTCTTCACACAACCTTTGCATCTTATAACGGAAGCATGGGTAAAAGCCTGGTTTCCAGTTAGGGTTGTTTTTTCTCCCTTAGTTTCCAAATCTTTGTCTTTTCTGCTCTGCCACTCCCAAGAGGATGCTGGGAAGGGGAGAGAACTTGTGAAATGACCAAACATCACGTTCATGTGCTCAGGCTGCTATAACAGAGTGCCACAGACGGAGTGGCTAACGTAACAGAGATTTGTTCTCTTGCCATTCTGGAGGCTAGAAGTCTGAGATTAAATGGCAGCATGGTATTATCTGGGGCTTCTAGCAAGGCTTAAAGATGGCCATCTTCTCCCTGTGTCTTCACATGATCTTTTCTCTGTACATGTCTGTGTCCAAATCTCCTCTTCCTGTAAAGACACCAGTCGGGTTGGATTAGGGACCACCCTAATAACCTCATTTTAACTTGATCGTCTCTTTAATAACCCAGCCTTCAAACATAGTCACAATCGGAGGTACTGAGGGTTAGGACTTTACCTGTGAATTTTAGGGAGACAAAATTCAGCCCATAACAAAGACAGACACAGTAATTCTAATCTTGAAGCAGCTGAGGTCAGTGTATTCAATTTCAGATTTTTGTGTGTGCTTTTTTTTCTTAGGATATGGTAACCTTCCTGGATAAGTTGGTAAGTAATAATTTTGAACTGATCTCTTTGGAGAATTCTGTTGGGGTCTGGGCAATTAAAGACAACGTGTAAGTCTTGCGTGGAATGCAGGAGGGGAGAAGTGGTGGCAGGGAAAGGCTCACACTGGAGGTGGTTGACCAGAAGGAATTAGTAAGACAGATATGGCAGAGATTTTGAACAGTGCAGAGATGAGTTTGTTTTGGTTTTGGTTTCCTGAAAAGCATCTTGCATGGATTAGGATACCTCTGTTGGCTTGAGTCAAGAAGTTTGGAAAATATCCTGTAGGTTAATATTTCACAAGTTTTTAATCTTTTGAAATATCTAAAATCAGATGCTTTCATTTAACATCAGTTGAAATGTTAAACTCAAAACAAGTCAACAACAGTGATCTGTGGAGATGCTTTCGTGGAGCACCCATACTATTCCTGAGATTACAACTCAGTGAAGCCCTCTTCCCATCCTCAGTTAGGTCATCGTGCGGAATGAAAACCCTAGCAGTGGAGGGGTAGCTAAGAGAAACTCGAAGCAGTGGGGTTTATCACCTGTTAAGTGGCTGTGAGAGTCAAGGGAAGAATCTGATCCCACAAAGGGGTTCTAGAACAACAGCCAGGCACAGTGGCAGGCACTAGTAAATGAGGCGAAAATGTCATGGTCCTTGACCTCCAGATGTTCAGTCCAGTGGAATTGGCATTGGGACTTTGGAGTATGCTGGGGACGTTTAAGAAGGCATGGCCCAGCCCTGAGGCTGTAATGACCTTATTCTGCCCGGTCCATGGAGGAGTCCCTAGAAAGTGAATGAAAGGAGTTGCATGTGAGGGTTGGGTCTAAGGAGAACCCAAGGCCTTGGGCTCTTGGCACCTGACCCCAGACATGTGCCCACATTTGACTTCCTTCTTTATGCTTTGCCAGGGCATCCTTCAAGCGGTGTTCATTGGCCATGACTGGGGAGGCCAGCTGGTGTGGTATCTGGCTCTCTTCTACCCTGAGAGAGTGAGGTAATTAGGCCGTGAGCAATAAGAATTTGGGTAAGACCAGAACTGAATGCTCAAACCCTTCCTTGGGTCTTGAATCCCAGAAAACTTCTTGAAGACAAATAGGTTATCTGAAAAGGTATCACCTTAACTCTTCAGTGCCCGTTGACACGTTATAAAGGAGGACTTACCAAGCTGACGTTTTAGGAAGCAAGGCCTTTCCCAGTTATTGGTAGTGTGACAAATAATTCAGGGATGAGAGTATTCAGGGGGCATGCAGGAGAGGGATGGTAGATTTTGAGGGGAGTGGGGGAAGCAGCAGTGGTGTTGGGTTCTATAGAATGAAGCAGCAAGCCCTGGCTGGTGCCACAGTGGATAAGGTGCCGGCCTGCAAACCCAAAGGTCGCTGGTTTGATTCCCAGCCAGAGCTCATAACCAGGTTGCAAGCTAGGTCCGTAGCTGGAGGCAGGTGAAAGGCAACCATACATTGATGTCTCTCTCCCTCTCTGCCTCTCTCCCTTGCCCGCTCTCTAAAAATAATAAATAAAATCTCAAAAAAAAAAAAAAAAAGAAGAAGAAGAAGAAAAAAGAATGAAGCACCAGGAGAGATTTCAGTCCTGTATAGGGAGTCAGAAAATGTGTTTTCCAGTTTTGCTCTGAACAGACTATGACAAATCATTTCACCCATTAGGCCTTGGCTTTCCTCAACCGCGAAGTGGTGATGGTAACTCCTACCTGTGTAGCCTGCACACTGCTGTGTAGGTGTCGGGTTAGCATCAGAACATCATTTGTAATCATTCTTAGCAGGGTATTTTCAGAGCACTGGCAGGGGCTTCAGATGATGGGTTTGGAACCCACAAAGTTGGGTGTTTTTTTGTAGCCACAGTCCATTGGAGCTGGCAACCAAAACGAGAACTTGTCTGACCTCTCATTTCAGCCTGAGATCTTAGCAAATTAAATAAACATTGTTCTTAGCAGCTATCTGTATTTCCCTAACTAATCCAGTTACTTTTTATTTGGCCAAGTGTATAAGAATGGAAACAGTGGAGAACTTGGTTCTGTTCAACCGCAGCTCAAATGGTAGAATGGCATCAAAGACTAAGAAGAATCAAACATTTCCTGAATTATTTTAAAATGTTTTACACTCTTGTTCTGATCTGTTTGGCTTCTTTCTCATTCTAAGTCAAAATAAAAGCTCAGGTCTTAATAACTGGATTCACCAAAAAGTTACTCTGCCTACTGTATTAGATGCCACGTTCAGATTTCCATCAGGGCTACCATAATGCCCAAGTCCAGAAATTTCCTATGCCCCTAAATGCCTGTGGTATCCTGTATTATTCTTATGACCTTTCTTATTCAATTATAATATGCTCCTTATTGACTTTATATTTTCTTCCCCCTCCTATACAGTGTAGAATTACACTCAACATGGAAGAGACACAGTGAGTGAAGGAAAGAAGGAAAAATGAATGCTAGAAACTAGGGAGAGATTGTACTGTTCACATGGCCCAGTCAAGATTGATAGACTGCATGCAGAGTGTTTATGTATGTGTGTCAGAGGTGTCTGTCTGTCTTCGTCTAAGGCAAGAAATATTACAGTTTAATGAGGGAAAATAAACCTCTGGGCTGGAAGTCAAGAAATCTGAGTGCAGATCTCTTTCTCCCACACACTGCTAGTTGAGAGTCTGTGTAAGTCACTTCCCCCTTCCAGCTTTGGTTTGACATGTAGGATCCCATCTGGTTCTTGCAGACTGTCTAAGGGGCTTATGTCTTGGTGCCTCTTCTTTCCATAGGGCAGTGGCAAGTTTGAATACTCCTTTTAAGCCAGAAAACCCCGAAGTGACCCTAATGGACAGAATCAAAGCTAATCCTGTTTTTGCTTACCAGCTCTATTTCCAAGAACCGGTAAGTTTGTGGTCCTGAGAACAATGATCCCAACAAGGTATTGTTTTTTTCCCCTTTCTCTGTCCTTCTCCCCATTGACCTAATGTATCTCTGTCCCACAGCATTAGTCAGAAACGATTTTACAGATAGGTTTAGGCGGAACTGACTCCTGAGCTCAGCTGCTCCTTTCTGGGTAATGACACATTTCTGCGTGTGTGTATTTGGGGTGGTGAGGGGAATGCGAGTGGGAGTGAGAGCACTCCAGGTTCTCCTGCTTCCCTAAAGCTGTGGCGTGGGGAGCTGAGTGCTAGTTTGGATGGGTGTTGATAGCCAGCCCTTACTTTCTGCCCCCGCCCCTCTCCCCATCCCTGCCACTTTAGTCCTAGTCATCTGTGAGGACTCAAGATCATTCCTGACTCATTCAGGCAGGCTGCTGAAGGCTCCCATCTGGGCAGGTGCACCCCGCCCTCCCACCTCTTGCTCCTATTTGCAAAGCACATCACAGGGTGGGGCTCAAATTCCAGGTGTAGAGCTGACCCTCCACCTCCAGCTCCTTGAACTCTTAGTCCAAGTGTGTACTGTCTTGTCCTGGGATTTTGCCAAGTCTGGCGGAAACCAGTATTAAAAGGTGTCTTTTTCTTTGCTTCACAG
Source organism: Noctilio leporinus (assembly GCA_004026585.1). Lineage (NCBI taxonomy): Eukaryota > Metazoa > Chordata > Mammalia > Chiroptera > Noctilionidae > Noctilio > Noctilio leporinus. The sequence continues at coordinate 243,088 of PVIW01002053.1, forward strand.
AGAGGGGATGGTAGGCTTTGCATTTGTATTAGTGAGAAAGGGAGGACAAGGAGGCAGCTCTGAGCAGCCAAGGCAAAGAAGCAGCTGAGGAATTTTAGCACAACCTGTTTCATTTTTTTTTTTTTTTTTACATGCAAAAATACATTTATTAACATACATTATTTTTACACATATTTAAAGTACATACTGGACTTTGAAGAGTTATTACAAAAAATTTAAAATGTGCCAATAGCTTACATAATTATTACAGTTAAATGATTGTATTTTAGATATACAGTAGCAAGATTAAGCAGTTTTTCTTCTTTAATACTGATTTTACTATGGAATGCTATTTTTGTGAAATATATCACAGAAATGGTGCATTGCAGGACTCACTTTTGTGAAAGTTGTCCTAGAGACAGTGCCAACCCCATAGTAAAAAAGGAATTTGTTTTTGAGTCCAATCCTCCCCCCTCCAATAATACAACTCAACTTTACTTTAAGCTACTGGAACTACGACTTATTCTTTTTGGCATTTTCCCATCTTAAGTAGTAAATATATTTATTTAGGCTGTGCACAGGTCTTACTTCTTTCAATACCCTCTGTTTTTCCTTTACATGTGTTTTACAAGTTGAAGCCTTCAGAAATAATGGCACTTGCAGTGCTCAGCCCGTCCCCAGAGTAGAAATTATTATGTCTACTAAATTGAGGAAAAAAAAAAAAATCCCTAGGATTTAAATAATTTTGTATAATGGTATTCTAGCTATTTTTTGAACTTGTGGTTGACTTTCTGTGTGGTCCTAAACTAACCCCTGAACTATTTAAGAGT
>PVIW01002054.1:0-22929 GCA_004026585.1 Noctilio leporinus
TTTTTTTTTTTTTTGGGGGGGGGTTTGCCTGCAAAGAAAGAAGTGGGGGAAGAAGGAAGGGGAATCAGTCCTGTATTTTTAAAGTCCAGTTTATTACCTAAACCTTTATATTATATTTCAATTCTAAGATGTCATGAGTCTAATTTCTCATTTCTGTTCTCATTGTGTCTTGCCCTAATATAAACTCATTATGTTGTATCTGAACTATTACAGTAGCTTCCTTATCAATTTATTTCATCATGGGACTGTCTAGATCTCTTAACATAGAATAAAAGACACTTCAAAATCTTAGCTTAGCCCTGGCTGGTGGCACAGTGGATAAGGCACAGGCCTGCAAAACCAAAGGTCGCTGGTTCGATTCCCAGCCATGACCCACATAACCAGGTTGCAAGCCAGGTCTCAGCCAGGTCTATAGCTGGAGGCAGGTGAAAGGTAACCATGCATTGATGTTTCTCTACCTCCCTGCCTCTCTCCCTTCCCCTCTCTCTGAAAATAATAAATAAAAATCTTTAAAAAAAAAAAAACCTTAACATTTCAGTCTAATCAGTTGGTACTCTTTGTAACCTCTAAAAGTCAATAAAATCGAATACCCAACTCCTTATAAAGGGCTTAATAACAAATAAAACTTTAGTAAAGATGGTAGTCTCTCCTTATTCATGAAGAATATGTTTCAGGACCCCCAATAGATGCCTGAATTTACAGATAGTATCAAACTGTATATAATAATTATTTTTTCTATACATACATACCTATCAGAAAGCTTAATTTATACATTTAGCTATTTTATAAGTAGGAGATTTGTTTACCACAGACTTCAGCAATCTCCACATACGATTTTTTTTCTTAAGTCAATTTACCTTTTCATTTAAAGGAAGCATATTCTAAGTGTCAGCATTATTACTCTTGGTCTTTGTGTTCATTAGTAAATAAAATAAGGGTTTTTGAATACGAACACTGCAATATTGTCACAATAGACCTTATAACCAAGATGGTTATTAAATGACTGACACAACTCAGTGTACACTGAGTTGGATACACTGGGCAAAGGGATGATTCATGTGTTACGCACGATGAAGCAGGATGGCTCAAGATTTCATCATGCTACTCAGAATGATGTATAATTTCAAACTTAGGAATTACTTTTGGAATTTTTCATTTACCATTTTTAGACTATGTTTGATCACGAATGACTGTAAAAACAGCTGCTGATAAGGGTGCTACTGTACTAGTAACTGATGAAGAACCTCACAAAAGGAAAGTCAACCTCTTGGTGATACATGTTTTTGTCATTGACTGTATTTTCTTTTTTGATAGGAATGAACACGTTGCTTTGTGCTCCCATTCAGACCCAGATGCAACAGAGAGAGGTATGAGTTCATGCAAGTGCAAGTGCCTTCATATTTTAATTGATTGCTAAAACTTTTTTTTTTTTTTAAAGATTTTATTTCATCATTTTTTAGAAAGAGGGGAAGGGAGAGAGGCAGAGAGGGAGAGAGACATCAATGTATGGTTTCTTTTCACCTGCCTCCAGCCACAGACCTGACTGGAGACCTGGTTTTGCAACCTGGTTATGTGCTCTGGCTGGGGAATCGAACCTGCGACCTTTGGGTTCACAGGCCGGCACCTTAAATGATTGCTAAAACTTTTAATGGTTAGAGTATATATTAGAGGTTACCTGCCAAATGGACCCATAGACTGGAAAATCTTCTTACCTTTCAAGTTAACAAGGAAAGTTAAATCACCGCCAGTTTAAATAATAAGGAAACATATTAGTTATATCAGGACTTTTCAAATGGGTATATGAATTAGCGTAAGATTTTATTAAAATATAGATTCTGCCCTGGCTGGTAGCACAGTAGATAAGGCGCCGGCCTGTGAACCCAAAGGTCGCAGGTTCGATTCCCCAGCCAGGGCACATAACCAGGCTGCAAAACCAGGTCTCCAGTCAGGTCTGTGGCTGGAGGCAGGTGAAACGCAACCATACATTAATGTCTCTCTCCCTCTCTGCCTCTCTCCCTTTCCCCTCTCTCTAAAAATAATGAAATAAATTAAAAAAAAATAAAAATAATAAAAATAAAATAAAATATAGATTCTTGTTCAGTAGATCTAGTGTGGGCCCTTACATAGTTCTGACAATTTCCTAGGTGTTACTAATGCACTGGTCTATTAGACCATACTCAAAGTAGCAAGGAGTTTGACTATATCCTTCAAGTAAAATCACTGCATTAGATTCCATGGAAAGCCGACTCCCAAAAGAGAATATGCTATAAATTAACCATCATGCACTTATCCCTTTCTAAGTCTGTTTTATTTAGAATGAGAATAATCTATTTAATGTAATTAGAATTTTCATTATAGTTGCATTTGGTATTGCTAGTCCTTTTTATTTTTAATCATTCTAAAGGATATATAATTACCCTTGAACTTTTAATTTCTCTGAATACACTAAAAGTATTCAAAGACTTTAGAAAAAATTTATATAACAAATTACTACATGCCACACCATTGATTCAAATACACCAATGCATCATAAAACCATTGTTTAAGATTATTTATATAGTATGTGTAAAATACCTTTCTTAAAGTTTGCATTTTGATTTTTTGATATTTTGCTTTCATTGTAGATTTTAGTTACAGAACACAACCATGAAAAGAAACATTCAAATGACCAGACGGTCATCTTTTCAGATGAAAACCAGATGGACCTAACAGCAAGTCACACTGTAATGATTACCAAAGGCCTTTTAGATTATACGAAAAGTGAAAAGTCCACCAAGATAGACACCACATCCTTCCTGGCTAACTTAAAGCTTCACACTGAGGATTCAAGAATGAAAAATGAATTAAATGTTTCCATGGATCAAAACACTAATTTAGAAAGGAAAATAAATTTTAGTGACTTCATAAAAAGATTGAAAACAGGGGAATCTAATGCTTCTTCTACAGGACCTGATAAAGAAAATTCTGAGATACCTGTACATTCCAAAGAATCAGTTAGGACCTCTTCTATACGTCAAATGCATGTATCCCTTAATGTAGATGAAAATAGCAGTAATGTGACTAGAATCTTTAGAGAACAAGATGATGGGATGAATTTTACGCAGTGTCATACAGCCAATATTCAGAGTTTGTTTCCCACATCCAGTGAGGCCAGCTTAAGGAAATTTAAGAACGATGATATTACAGTTTATGGTAGTGACTCGATGGACTTGACAACAAACCACACTATACAAATTTTACCCTCAGCAGATAATTTATCTGAAACAGAAAATCAAACTCAGACTGTCATGATGGATTTTACAACAGATTATAGAACTAAAGCTTCAGGAAAGAAGAGAGTCTTTGAGAATAAGCCAAATGCTGCTTTTCAAGACCCTTCCTTAAACCCTAAAGGTGAAATACATATTGCTAGAATTAATACTATTGGGACAGAAACTCACACGGTCACACAGACTTCTAACCAGGATTTCAGAACATTAGCCATGATCCCAGAATCTACATGTTCTAGTTCAGCAGTTCAAGATTATAAGACATTTTTGTATTCTAGTTGTAATGATGCCATGGAACTGACCAAGTGCCTTTCAAGTATGACAGAGGAAAAAAATTTGCTGAAGCATGATAGTTATTATGGCAAAATGTATCCTAATCCAGATGCCAGCTGTCTTCTCACAGAGAAAACTATTTATTCAGGAGAGGATAGCATGGACATTACCAAGAGTCACACTGTTGCAATAGATAATCAATTTGTTAAACAAGATCAGACAGATTTACAGGTAGCAGCCATACCCATATCTGAAAAAGAAACAATGCTCCAAAATCACATAACTGTGCCAAAGTTTGAAGAAATGAATGTAAATTGTAGTTCAATTCCTCGTGTATGTAAGGAAAGATTACAGCAAAGTCTGGCAAATCCTTTGTCTGTTTCATTGACTGGCAAAAACACTGTAATCTTCACAGGTGAAGATAAGGATTCAACTAAAAGTCATACAACTAACTTAAGAAGTCAAACTACTCTTGCATCTTATAATCTAGCATCTAAGGATGTTAGTAAGTCTCATTCTGAGAGCAATAGCCTTTTAAATGAATCAGAAAAAGTAACCAAAAGTCATATTGAACTATCCCAACAACCAAACATAATCTCTAAAAATATCTTAACTGACACCTGGAACAAAAAAAAAGATCAAGTTTTGAATATTTCACCCTCTCTTAATAAAGTTTCTCCTCAGTCAGTCAGTACTAACCAGGACAATGCAGAGTGTAACATAGAATACTCAGGTGGAGACCTTAATAAACAAGTAGCACTGGGGAATAATAAAAATATTGTTTCATGTGAGCAATCTATGTTTCCTACCACAAAATTACTTCCTTTGGAAGGACCATGTGTAATGGAAAACCATAATACTGCTGTTGACAATCATATAGTAAAATCTGTATCGGAACAGAATCATAAGCTGCCTGAGCTCCTGAGAAAAAGTTTAGGCAATCCCACCATTGACTGTTCTCATGACAAGATAATTAATTGTTCAGAAGAGGAGCAAAATATGGATCTAACCAAGAGTCACACTGTTGTCATTGGGTTTGGTACTTCTGAAGTACAAGAACTTGGTACAACTAATTTAGGAAACAGTAACAGCCAACTGACAATAAACAAACATGTAGCTATAAAACCTGAAAAATATAATAAAACTCCTATAGAAAAATCTGAAGTATTTATTTTTAATGACATGGATATGGTGGAGAATAGAAATGTACAGAAACCTGGATTTCTGAATGAAAAGCAAGATGTCAAAATTTGTGGAAGGAAAGCTATTGACAGACTAAAAATTGATAGAACTGTTATATTTTCAGAGGGTGATGAGAATGATATGGATATCACCAAAAGTTATACTTTGGAAATAAATCATAGACCTTTATTGGATGAACTTGATTCCCATTTGGTGCCTTTGGCAAGAACTTCTAAAACGGTTTTGTATGCATGTGGGCAGGATGACATGGAGGTCACCAGAAGTCACACAACTGCCATAGAATGTGAAACTGTTTCACCAGATGAAATAACTGCCAGGCCTGTGGACAAAACTGTAATGTTTATAGATAATCATGATGAACTGGAAATGACAAAGTCCCACACTGTTTTCATTGACTACCAAGCAAAGGAGAGAACCATGCTTCCAGATAGACTTCACTTTGAACCATCCAAAAGGAAAAGCCTAGGAAAACCAAAACTGATTCCTTCAGCTGAGGAGAATGTTTTTCTTCTGGAGAATGGTGAAAGTGACTATTCGGCAGCCAAAGTCAGCCAGCCAACACTGGGGGAACCATCTAATAGTGGTCCTGTAACATTTGTAGTTGATGATAACATGGAAGTGTCTACATCAACCATTTGGGAAAATGACAAAGATGTACAAAAGCCTGGATTTCTGAATGAACCTCGGTCGGACATAAGTCAAAGAAGGAAAAGCCTTAGACTCAAAAATGACAAGCCTGTTGCATTTTCCAGTAATGATAAAAATGACATGGATGTCATCCAGAGTTGTACAGTGGGAATAAATAACAAAAGTGCCCTAGAAGATAGAGAAGACTCCCTTTTGGTGCCTTTGGCAGGAACTTCTAAAACTGTTTTTTATACATGTGGGCAGGATGACATGGAGATCACTAGAAGTCACACAACTGCCTTAGAATGTAAAGGTGTCTCACCAGTTAAAATAACCACTAAGCCTGTAATGATGGTAGATAATCACAGTAATCTGGAAGTCACTGAGTCCCATAATGCTTTCATTGATTGTCAAACCACAGAGAAAATACTTAAAGAGTGCTCTAATTTTGGAATAGCAAAAGGAAGATCCTTGGGTGTTTCTTTTCCTACCGATGATACCTCTGTTCAAGAAATCACTAAAAAACAAACACAGACTGTAGAAAACAAAATTGTTCTTCACACTGAGCAAAAGCATCCTGTGATAGTCTATTCTAATACATTGTCTGGGGATCAAAGTAAGATAGAAATTGCCAAATTGCATAGTATTGCTGTGGATGAAGAGATCATGGGGAGAGTTGTAGACCAGGCATATCCATTGAAAAAAGCCAAACTTGAAAGCTGCCACTTAAATAGCACAGATAGAAGAAATGTGGATTTTACAGACATTCACGCACCCATTTGTGGATCCAGTGATAATTATTCCTGTTTTGATAATTTGGAGGGGAATGCCATGTCCTTATGTGATAAAGATGATAAAGCCAGCAATTGCCCAGTGCAAAATGATCTTTCTTATGCAAACGATTTAGCCAGTGAATATTCCTTAAAATCTGAGGGACTAGCTCTCTCTGCCCCTTGTTCTTTGTTAGAGAAGGAAAAAGTTACTGAAACTAATACTAAAGGGCAGACAGACTGTATCATAACGGTCATCAAAGATCAAGACTTGATTAAGGAGCCCCAAAGTATATTAGCTAATCAAACTTTAGTATATGATCAAGATTTGGGGAACATGACCAAACCTGATTCAAGGCAAGTATCTTTTAAGCTTCCAGAGGGTCAGCTGGAGGCCTTTGTTCATAAGGCAAAACATCGTTTAAAGCAGACCTTTGTTGATGATGTTTGTATTGGTTCTCGGCCTCATCTCTCAACCCATTTACCTCAACAAGGACAGGGTGTTGTTAATAAAAATGAAACAATATTGTCTAAAGCTGAAAGTAAGAATTTAATTAATGTTATAAGAGATTCCTCTGTACCTACATGTGGAAATAAGTCCGTAATGCTCAATAATGAGAAGCAGTTTACTGTAGCTTGTGAAGAAGAACTGAAGAAAAATATCCAAACAGCTAAATATGAAATAGCCATAGATGTCTTGACTAATAGGCAAGTTGTTCAAACTCATGCCAGTCCTAAAGAAACAGATCCTGTAATTGCATCTAATATTGTAAGTTTTAGTAGTGGCAAACCAAATCTGAATAATTTGAATGAGAAAACTGAAAAAAGTTTAGATTTACAATCTGTTCGTATACCACCTTTTCCAGAACAATTACTTGAATTAGTAAATAAGTCAGATAATGAAAAGAATATAGTGCAAGCTACAGAAATATGTAATAACACAATGTCCAACACTGTTAAAGATGAGAGAGGTGAAGAAAATAAAATTTTTCATAACGGAGCTGAAACCCCCTCTCTACCATTAACGACATTTGTAAAAGATAAAGTGAGAAGATGTTCTTTGGGAATATTTTTGCCCAGGTTGCCAAACAAGAGAAAATGTAGTGTCACTGGTATTGACGACCTGGAGCAGATTCCATCAGACACAACGGATTTAAGTCACTTAGAAACTCAGTTGGTCTCCAATAAGGATTTAGGTGTTGGATTTATTGCAGATAAACTGAACTTAAGCCCTTCTCAATATATAAATGAGGAAAATCTTCCTACGTATCCTGGTGAGATTAATTCTGCAGACTCTATTAGCATGGAAACTGAGGAAAAGGCTTTGATTGAGACATGCCAAAAAGAGATTTCACGATCTGAAAATAGCATGAAAGAAACCTGCAATAGCGAAAAAAGAACCTGGGTGCAAGAAGATGACGATGATATTCAGAATGAGAAAAAAATCAGAAAAAGTGAGATTAAGTTTAGTGATACTGCACAAGATCAGGTGAGTCTGTCTTGAAGTAAGGAATGTTCTTTGCTTTTAAAAATTTATAAGTATACTTGAATTTTCATTTTAGTCTTAGGTAAGCAGGAATTATTTCAATTATAAGGTTGAAGAAATATTTCTTTGTAGAATCTTAAGGAATTAATTGACTAATAGCTAGACTTAAAAGCAGTTTGAAGTGGTGGATGGTCACAAAAAATGAAATTAAAAGTAGTACAAAAATTAATGTGGAAATTATATAATTCTAAATATTCTGTCATCTCTAGTAAGTGATTTTGCATATGAAAATTTGTAGATGGGTTATATGTGGTTTAAAAAGTTGTCTTTAGTGTTATAAACATTTGGAGGGTAGAAAGCCTTTTTATTATGCAAACTGCATAAAGAAAAGCTTGACTGAATTTTCTTGGCTAATGAGGATAGGTAGAAACTGAAAGTCATTTTTTTTTTTTTAGTGAATGGGAAAATGCCTAGGTCAAGCCCAGTCTCAAAATGAAGTGAGATTTCTATTTATAAAAGATGTCATAGGTATTAAAGTTGAGGGACACTGATTTGGATAATTTGGGAGAAAAAACTGACAAGCTGAGTTTTATAGGTGGAGAAATAAAGATTAAAAGCATAAGAGGGTCATAGAAGACAAAGTTTAAACTCTTAAGAAATATATAAGGTTAGAAGATGATATCAGTGGTTCTGTAAGATGAAGTGTTGTGGAAATGGTTTGTCTATGAAGCTTTGACAAAGTATAAAATGTATAACTGAATAGATTATAAAAATTAGTACTGTTCAGGTTGCTAGGATGCTCCTGGGAATTTATAGACAAAAATCTGCTGTCATGGAGCTTATTTACATTATAGCATTTAGAGAATGTAATGTCCTCAAAAACATGTAAAGTAGGGAGAGGAGAATGACATTTAAACCTGTAAAGTTAAATGGTTAAAATGGTAAAGACAGGACCACATGACTTACTTGATTTCAACCAAAGGAGTCTTGTTCACAAAGTGAAGTACTAAAGCCGGGGAATAAGTTTTTTTTCTGTACTGAAGCCAAGGCCCCATGTATAACCAATATTCTATTCCAGTTTTCTGTAATGTGGTATCCCTGACCTTGGTGGCTAGTAGTTAAATAATTAGATAGGTCCACATGCTGTTATCATAGAATCTGGCTATAACTAAGATACATCAGAGAAATAATTTGCTTATACAGTGTAATGCACAAAATTATTTCTATAAATTTTAAAATTAAATTAATTCTAACTCTAAAGGCTTCATTTGCCTGTTACTAATTCTAAATCTTTGCTAAGGAAACTCATGAGAGTTCTACGTAAATTTTGTGTTGGAAGTATTTCTGTTAGTGTTCAATATTTAGTCATTATAAGTATATATACAGTGTTATAATTTTGTCCTAATGATATTCCTTAATTGATAATTTCAGATTTTTGATCACCGTGCTAAAGGGGATATAGATAAAAATGCTAACAGTGTATTGATAAAAAGCCTGAGCAGGACCCCATCTAGTTGCAGCGGTTTTCTGGAGTCAATCAAGATTGATGGGACCTCCCTCGAGTTCAGCAGTAAGATAATCTTCATGAAGGCTAATTAATATAAATCATCTGCCTACTTGACTAATAATAAATGTATTTCCATTTATGAGATGCTTAAATTTTATATAAGCTAACCCTGAGACTGATGTGGCTCAGTGGGTTGGGCGTCCTTCCATAGACTGAAACATTGCTAGTTTGATTCCTGGTGGGCCACATTCCTGGGTTGTGGGCCAGGTCCCTGGTTGGGGATGTGCAAGAGGCAACCAATCCATTTTTTCCCCCCTCCTTCCCTTCCTCTTTCTCTAAAAATAAATAAATAAAAATAAAATTTGGCCCTGGCTGGTGTGGCTCAGTGGGTGAGTGCCAGCCTGCGAACCAAAGGGTCACTGGTTTGATTCCCACTCGGGGTGCATGTCTGGGTTGCAGGCCAGGTCCACAGTTGAAGGCATGGAAGAGGCAACCACACATTGATGTTTCTTTCCCTCTCTAAAAAAGTAAAATAAAATATTTTAATTAAAAAAAGTTTGTGTAAGTTTTTTAGGGATTATAAATAGTTGATAAGTAAAATAATACTTTGTTATGTTTAATTCTTAGTTATTTTAATAAGTTGAGAAATGAAATACTATACTGAATAAAGCAATTTCCTTAAGAGGCTTTACTCAGTTGAAAAAACATTGAATGGAGCCTTGAAACTGTAGCATATTTTGCCCTACAAATGACTGTCCTCCCAACAAGATAGCTTCAGGAGCACGAATCACACATAAGCCTGAATGATAACTAAAATTAAGTTTTACAGTTTTTTTTTTAAGTTTTTACAATTTAATTTTGACTTGTTCATCACCTGAATTTGCTTTACTTCTAGCACACCGCAATAGTCAAATGGAATCACAGTTTCTCCCAGACACTATTTGTGAAGAGAGCTTGAAGGAGGTATGTTAAAAGTACTCCTCATTTCTAATGCAATGAATTTTCTTGTTTTGTTTCCTCTTTAATTTTTAAAAAATATTAAAGTGCTTTAAATATATGGAAGATGAATTTTCTCTGTTAAGGACCCACTATGACAATAATATGGACTAGAAATAATAATTAGAAGATCTAAGTTTTCTTTTTCCTAATTCTGTTTTTGAATAATCTCAAATTTTAGGTAAAATATATTCATGTATAGCCTACAAGTATCTGGATAGTATTTCCACAAACATATGCAAAAAAGTTATTTACAAACAAATGAGGTGGTAATGATCAAAATGAGCTCACTTCGAATGATCGTGCAAACTTATTTTTCTTTCCTCAGAAACTCCGAGATGGGAGAATAACAATAAAAGAGTTCTTTATACTTCTTCAAGTCCACATTTTGATACAAAAACCCCGACAGAGCACTCTCCCAGCCAAAGTAAGTGCAATTTCTTGGCAAAATAGTTGTGGCAGTTAGAATATATTATACTTACTAAACTGCATCAAAGCAAGCGTTTATTCAGAAACAAAAAAGAACGAAAGAAAGTAAATTTTTCTTTAAAGTTTTTCTGTAATAGGTACATTTATGGTTAGCATAAAAGTCGATTTTTTTTATACTATGGATTTTCGTAAGGTGAAATTTTATTTTTCTCATTCCTTGCCATTTATTTTGTTTTTGATATTTTTTCCTAAACATATGTTTGTTCTTCCCCATTATAAAAATCTAAGAATAAGTTTTTTTAATACAAATAAGTTTTTAGTTTACATTTTTCAAAACAAATATGTAAAATCATAAAATATGTGACTGTCAACAAACTCAATTTAAAAAATTAATGGAAAAGTTTTTTTCTTTTGAGTCTGTCATACACTTACAAAAATTAGTTATGCCCTTTGCCACAAAGAAAACATTAACAAATTGAAAAAAAAAATGGAGATTTTTATGGACCACATCATCCTAATTCAATAAAATTAAAATAAAAGGACTAAAGATTCTTTAGCTTCTTAGAAATTAAGAAGCACATTTCTAGATAATTTTTGTATCAAAGAGGAAATCAAAACTATTTAGAAAGCAAAATAAAGGAGAACATTTAATGCCAGATCTGTGGGACATACAGCAAAAATTGTGCCTAACAGTTTTACATATGTAAAACAATATGTGCTTTACATATTGTTACAGAAGGGAGTCTAAAATTAAAGGAATTATTAATACTTTAAGAAATTGGAACAATAAAATAATATCCATTAAAGTTTAGAAATACAGATGAATGATAAAGCTAATAAATTTTTAGATACTGAATTACTTAAAATAATGTGTAGCCATTTTTTTTCCAGCTTTGTTTAAGTATAATTGACCAATAATGCATAGCCATTTTCAAATCACAATTCCATGTGAGTAGAACATCTTTGGGAAATAGACTTTGACGTCAGAGACTTGAATTTAGATTTCAATTTATAGCTTTACTGGGTGTACAAATTTTAATAGAATATTTAATTTTTTCTTGGTAGAACTTTTAGAAATAGGCACTCTGAAACTTGAAACAGCTCTTAAACATGGTTTGTTCTCAAAATAACTAGTTTTGAGAGACTGATTTCTTTTTTCAGTTTACTATAAACACACAGCCTACTCCAGAAGATCTGATGTTAAGTCAGTATGTTTACCGACCCAAGATACAGATTTATAGAGAAGATTGTGAAGCTCTTCGCCACAGGATTGAAGAGTATGCAAGTTTTCATTTTTTTGTATTTGTTGGATGGGCAAATAATCTGTGTGGTAAGGTTTTGATTAGAATAACACTAGCATAGGAAAATGTTGATGACATTAATTGGTAGTGTGATACAGTATGTTTATAGAAAGAATTTTGGCTTTCAAATTGAAGCACAATCCTGGCTACAAAACTATTTAACATCATAGAAGCCATTTAACTATTATTTCTACATCCATAAATTGGGGGTAATAATACCTATTTAGCAGGTAGATATAAAAAGTAGGATATAGTATATAAACTGTTTTCATGCCATTTTAAGCAGAAAGTATGTCCTCAATGAACTATAATTATTAGCTCATAATATCATAAGTTGATTGTAAAGAAACATCTTCAAAATACCTTTTTAGGAATTTATATACAGTGCCTAAAATCAAGAATACCTTTGGGTTTATAATTTTATCACATTTGCCCTTGATTTGCACATATAAAAGAACATGGTTTTACTTTGGTATATATAGATGCTGCAGACTAATTTACAAATTAGCTACAGTGTACCCACATTCCCACAGGTAGATCAGTACTTGCAATCCAAATCATGTTTATATCATATTTAGCTAGAATTATCCAACTAAATTTGAACCAATTTAAAAGAAATAAAATAATCTTTTAAGAAGTATGTAGCATCTTTAAGATGGTGTTAAATTATTATACTGCAGATTTGCCTGATTCTTGGCTTGTATATTAAGCAAATGTACATTCTGAGCACTTACTATGTACTAGGTACTATACGAAGTACAGGGGTTCTTCACTGAACCAGACAGATTTCTTTATGTTGTATAAATGAATTGAGCATCTCATGATTTGTCTGAGAATGTTTTATTTTGAATGAAATACAATGAATAACCTGTTTAGCTGTGCTCTGCTATTTGATTTTGCACTTCTCTGCCTGTATATCTTAACTCTAGTAGAAATTTAATTCTTCTGCTTATTAATAAGAGACTAATATACATCTTTGCTATTTTTATAAATGCTATCCTGTAAAGGTGAGATAGGACTTTGAACTGAATTGGGAACTTTCATTTAAAATAATAGTTACACCTTCACAATTATACGTATTTTGACAGGCCTTAAGAATCTTTATTAGCATTGTTTTCATGTTGGTTCAAACTGATAACATTGAGGTGAGAATTCGATTTGTTTTAGAAGGTTTTTGATTCATAACATTTTTAAAGCTGGTCACTGTTCTTGAATGTATTCCCCTCTTTTTATATAGAAAAAGAACTAGAAAGAAATTAAGTATGCTTGTAGATCTGAGTTGAGTCATTGAAGCTGACTTCTGAACCCTATGCTAATTAACTTTTCTATATTTTAGATTAAAGCTTTCTGCATTGAACCAAGATAAACTGTTGACTGATGTAAACAGGAACCTATGGGAGAAAATGAGACACTGCTCTGATGAAGAGGTACTTTTTGTCTCATTTTCTGAGTAGGAATCACTGTAGACATTTGAACAATTCTTATTATGAAATAGGTAACTGTTACTTGGTAATTAGTAATGAATTCTTTAATTTGTTTCTCAGGTATAATATGTTACTGAGGTTTTATTTAATTATATACAAGTAATTGTTAATACATAATTTTTTTCAAACCTGAAATTATCAATTAATATATGAAATATAGTTGAAATTTATTTAGAGCTCCCTCCTTCTTATTTGCCTTTCACTTAGATTTAGATGAGGAATAGATTTAATTAAATAATAAATAACTCATTTTACATGTGTTCTGATACATTAAAACTTTTATTAAGAACTTGTTATTTTCTAATTTGTAATATGAATAAATAAATTAAAAGTAGGAATCTGCCCTGACTGGTGGCACAGTGAATAAGGTGCCAGCCTGTGAACCCAAAGGTCCCTGATTCAATTCCCAGCTAGGGCACATAACCAACTTGCAAGCCAGGTCTCCAGCCAAGTCCGTAGCTGGAGGCAGGTGAAAGGCAACCATACACTGATGTTTCTCTCCCTCTCTGCCTCTCTCCATTCCCTTCTCTCTAAAAATAAGTAAAATCTTTTAAATAAATAAGTAAATAATAAAAAATAAATAAAAGTAGGAATCAAAATTTAAATCTTTGGTTGTGCCTTTAAACTATTAAATGGAATTAAATTTGCTAATGAGGAGTGCCCTGCCATAGGAATCAGACTCTAGAAGGGGCAAAGCTTAGCATGTATTCTCTGAACCAGCCTTCTTAGATCTTTTGCCTTTTCAACCTCATTTGTTTAGTGCATTGTAGCCTTTGACTTTTCCTTACAGCTGAAGGCCTTTGGAATTTACCTGAACAAAATAAAATCACATTTTACGAAGATGACTAAAGTCTTTACTCACCAAGGAAAAGTGGCTCTGTACAGCAAGCTGGTGCAGTCAGCTCAGGTAATTTGAGAAAGTTAGTAACTTCTCTTGTCTGGGAAGCACTTTATCTGCGCTTCCATTCCTTTCTGTCCTGGCTGATGTGGCTCAGTGGATTGAGAGCCAGCCTGTGAACCAGAAGGTAGCTGGTTTGATTTCCAATCAGGGCACATGCCAGGGTTGCAGGCTAGGCCCCCAGTTGGGGACACACAAGAGGCAACCACTCATTGATGTTTCTCTTCCTCTCTTTTTCCCTACCTTCCCCTGTCTCTAAAACTTAAATAAAATCTTCAAAAAAAAAATAATAATAATAAAGAAAGGTCTATTAAAATTACTTTATGATGGTTGTGGAATATGAAGAATGTTTCTTAGACATGTGAATGAGACTTGGGTAGAAACTTAGAATTGTTCTTAACAGGGGTAGAGTTCAATTTATCAAAAGTGGCAAATCTGATCCTTTCATAGTTCATAAGTGTGATGATTGGGTGTTCACGCGCTTGCGTGTTATGTGCCTCCAACCTTGTTTCGCTTTTGGCATATTACCCATCTGATGTGGGGAAAAAAAAAAGACAAATCCTAGAATCTTGAGTAATTCTAAAATGTAATTACTAATACTGACCTATTTCTGATCTCAAATTTGTCGTCTATTATACAGATTGAAATAAACTAATATAGCATTCTGATCTTCTATTGCCAAGGACTACTCTCGTGTTATCTTTCACATAATTCATACCCAGCTGCATATGTTTGTATATGTATTTAAAGTAGTGTTTCCCAAAATGATCATCTTTTAAGAAAGGTTATGTTTAAAAACTTTGTATTAGCAAATAAATCTAGGAAATGTTACATGCAATACCATTTTTCAAAGAAGTAGAATAGCATATTAATATCTACAGTCAAAAGTCTTTTTCTTAAGTCTAAAAAAAAATGATATAATTCTGTTTGACCAATGTTTCTTAAAGAACATTTTTTCATGAACTCTTTTTTTTGAAGTAATATTTAAATGTAGACTGGAAACTTTGACATTCAATTTAAGATCTGCCTGTTCATGATTTAAACATTGCAGTTATGTCAGCTGTTTGAAACCTGATAATGTTACAATGCTTTGTTTGGAACTTGAATATAACAGTCTATAATATTGTATGTTTAGAAAGAGAGGGAGAAACTTCAGCTAAAGATAGATGAAATGGACAACATACTTAAGAAGATTGTCAGCTGTCTCACTGAGGTGAAGATAGGTAAAGTATTTTGAATATTTTTTCAAAAGAAAACTTTTATCTAAATGCTTCTTTTCATATAGATTGCTGATATCACTATGCTGAAGCCTTGTATTAGCAGCTTAAGCCATTAAATTACAGCAAATTAAAGCTCTTGACTATAGTCCTCTGTAACACTGTCAACAAGAGATTCCCAAAATAAGTCTCTTTAGAAAGCTCTTCATAACCTAAATCATAATCTGTTTTTTAATATATTATCTCTATTTAAATATGAGACTTTCAGTTTGAACTCTCATAATCCCAACTTGTTTAGTATTGTTGTCCTGAAACTGCGTTCTCAAGGATCACAAAATTCCACATAATTATCAAATTTAGTAACTTTGACCTTAGTTATCTTGACCCTTTTCAGTATTTGAAAATACGATTATCATTTTCTTCTTGAAACTTGCATCTCCTGACTGTGATATTGCACTGCCCTGACCCTAGCCTTTTCTCCTGATTGTTTCTTTTAGCTCCTCTGTTGGCCTCTCTCTGACTCCTTATGTAGAAATTTAGATTTATTATCTAAATTTATTATTCTCTCCCCTATATTATTATTTATTATTCTCTCCCCTAAAGCTTTCATCTACCTTAATAAATTTATTTATATGAATGTTTCCCAAATTCAGTTAAATTTATCAAGCATTTGTTGAGCACCTACTGCATGCCAGATATTGTGTTTAGCCTCAGGAAGAATAAACATGTAAGACACAGATTTTGCCCTTATAATAGCTTATAATCATTTTGGGTGAGGGCATTTTTAGCCTTTCTATTTTGATTTCCAGGGTTAATGTTGCTAGCTTCCTGCTGAAACTGCAAATATGTTAAGTACCTTAAATGCTGCGTGAATAAATGGAATTTACTGTCTTTTCCCATTTCCAAAATAAAATCTGAAAACTTGTTTTCCCCACAATGTTTCTTGCCTCTATTAATGGCGTCACCATTCTCATATGTGGCAAAAAGCTCAAAACTTTTTTTAGTTTTGTTGTTTTGAGTTTCTTATCAAGTTCTGTCATATCTGCTTCTTTGTCTCTTATGCGTATTCTTTCTCAATCCCATCAGGGCTATCATTAATTCTGAAATGTGCTAATTGAAGTCTTCTAAATTGACATTTTTTACTGTTTTCTTTCTATCTCCTTCTAGTCCAACCTGCATATTTGATAACCTGCAGATTAATAAAGAGCAGTTTTCATTATCTTATACCCTTAAAAGACTTTTCTCTTTGCGTTTATTATGAAATAAAGTCCAAATTCCTGAGCTTGACATAAAACCTTTTTACAGTCATTTTTTAGATTTTTCTTGTTTACATGATTTACTGTATTCCTTCCTTACACATTCTAAATTCCAACCAAATCTTGTTCTTTCTCTGCAATCCTGCCACTTTGTCTTTGCTAATGCATTATTCTGTTTTCTACCAAAAGTAGTCTCTATCTCCATTGAGCTTTTGTGGCTATTTCATTAGTATTTTTTTTCCATTATATACCCCTAGAGTAATTTCTATAACTTGATATTTAATTAATAAATACTTATTTTTAAAAATACAAATGCTTTTTTTTTTTTTTAAGATTTTATTTATTATTTTCAGAAAGGGTGGGAGGGAGAAAGACATCAATGTATGGTTGCCTTTCACCTGCCTCCAGCTATGGACCTGGCTGGAGATCTGGCTTGCAATCTGGTTATATTGCCCTGGTTGGGAATTGAACCAGTGACCTTTGGGTTCGAAGGTTGGTGCCTTATCCACTTTGCCACCAGCCAGGGCCAAATGGCTTTTTAATGAAAAGTAACACCTTTCAAACAAAAAAAACTTAGAAGAATTTTACTTTTTTTTTTTCCCCAGATCTCTATGATCTGGCTTATAAAAAACAGCTGGATTCTCAACTCTACTTCTTCATTCAGTCTGTTAAAATCTGCTGATATGGTTGAAGTAGGTAGAGAAAAAAATCTAACTGGTACAGATTCAGTGGTTTAAAATGGGAAGAGGATTTTAATTGCCCTGTGAAATCATTCTGGATATGTATATTTTTTGAAGATTTCATTTATTGTTTTTAGAGAGAGTGGGAGGGAGAGAGGCAGAGAGGGAGAGAGACATCTATGTATGGTTGCCTTTCACCTGCCTCCAGCTACAGAGCTGGCTGGAGACCTGGCTTGCAACCTGGTTATGTTGCCCTGGCTGGGAATTGAACCAGTGACCTTTGGGTTCATAGGCTAGCACCTTGGATATTCTTTTTAAATAAACTCTACTATATACTCCTGAGAGATTGAGAATGAGAATAGTTTTGACTTCTTAGATACCCTGAAAGTATCACAGGTGTTTAGATTGTACTTTGAAAACCATGTCTCTGCCATTTATTTATTTTTTTAAGATTTTATTTTCTTTTTTATTATTATTTTATTTTTAGAGAGAGGGGAAAGGAGAGAGAGAGAGAGACATCAGTGTATGGTTACCTTTCACTTGCCTCCAGCTATGGACCTGGCTGGAGACCTGGTTATGTGCCCTGGCTGGGAATTGAACCAGTGACCTTTAGGTTCACAGGCCAGCCCCTTATCCACTGAGCCACCAGCCAGGGCTCTTTGCCATTTAAATGCCAGAATCTCAAATCATTATTTCTTTTTCTTTCTTTCATTTTTATTTTCATTGGTTATGCTGTTACAGTTGTCCCAATTTATTTTCCCTTTGCTCCCCTCACCTTAGCACCACCCTTCCCCCCAGCAATTGCACCCCTCTTAGTTCATATCCATGGGTCATGCATGAAAGTTCTTTAGGCTTTACCTTTTCCTTTACTGTTCTTAACATTTCCCTGTTTATTCTGCACCCACCAACTATGCTTCTTCATCCCTGCTCCTTTCCCCCATTCTTCCCCTTCCCCTGCTCAGCTGACACCCCTCCAAATGTTCTCCATATCTATGATTCTGTTCCTTCTCTGCTTATTACTTAGTTTTTTTGTTCTTTTTTTTTAGATTCTGTTGTTGACAGTTATGAGTTTGTTGTCTCTTTAATGTTCATAATTTTGATCCTCTTTTTAAGTAAGTGCCTTTAACATAATAATAATGGCGTGGTGATGATGAACTGCTTTCCTTTAGCTTTACCTTATCTGGAAAGCACTTCATCTGCCCTTCCATTCTGAGTGATAGCTTTGCTGGATAGAGCAATCTTGGTTGTAGGTCTTTGCTTTTCATTACTTTGAATACTTCTTGCCTGCAAAGTTTCTTTTGCAAAATTAGCTGATAGTCTTATAGGAACCCCTTTGTAGATAACTCTTTTTCACTTGCTGCCTTGTAGATCCTCTCTTTATCTGTAATCTTTGGCATTTTAATTATGATGTGTCTTGATGTGGTCATCCATGGGTTTAGCTTGTTTGGGACTCTGTGCTTCCTGGACTTGAATGTCTATTTCCTTCATCACATTAGGGAAGTTTTCTTCATTATTTTTTCATATAAGTTTTCAATTTCTTGTTCTTTCTCTTCTTTTTATGGCACCCCTGTGATATGGATATTGACACATTTAAACTTATCCCAGAGGTTCCTAAGCCTCTCCTTGTTTTTTCAATTCTTTTTCCTCTTTCTGTAGTGGTTGACTGTTTATTTCTTCCTTACTGTTCCAAATCATTGTGAGCATCTTAATCACCAATGTTTGAACTCTGCATCTATTAAGTTGGCTATCTCTTTGTCACTCAGTTCTCCCACTAGCATATTGATTTGCTCCTCTTTTGGGCCACACTTCTGTTTCCTCAGCTTGACAACTTTATGCATTTGCCTCTGTGTCTTAGATAGTTCTATTGCATGTTACATTGTAAGGGGTAGAGGCTTAGGAATTCATCAGTGCCGGGTGACCCTTTTCATTAAGTTGTGGCCCTGTTTGTGGGGAACGAGTCTTAGAGGAAACAATGCTGTTGCCCATTGAGACTGGTAGTTTCTTACTCTGCCCCAACACCCACCGGTTTTCACAGTCAGAAGCAATGTGGCTATTTTTCCCAGCGGTGGAACCATAGACTGTGCAGTCTGGCCCCAGGATCGCTTCTCAGGTTTAATTGTACTCAAGTTTAAATGTATGACTTTGCTTTTCATTGCAGCTTCAATCCCCACAGCAATACCACAAGTGCTGGGTCTGTTTTTCCCAGCACACTGAAACCTTGGGCTGCTCAGTCTGACCCATGATTGCTTTCCAGATTGAAATGCGTAACCTGCCTCGTTAGTACTTCTTATAGTAACTGTTACATCTACTTGTAATTATATTTACTTTTGTATTGTTTATCTTCCTAACTAAATTGTGAATACTGTGGGAGCAAAGATCAGCTTTTACTTTTCTTCATATCCTTTAAAATTCTTAGAATTATGCTTTCCACACAGTAAGTGTGGAAAGTACATGTTTTCTGCATTGAATTGATAAATATCTGAATTTCATAGTCTTAGACTGCCCCACCCCTTTGTTCATTACCTTTCTTGTTCATGGGATAAAAACAGAAACCATTGTTAGATCTGAAATTCTAAACTTTCTGCTACCAAATAACCAAACTTTAATATATCTATATATTCATTCTTTCACCCTTTGTTTTCATCTAACACCAGTCTTTCCACCTAAACTTTGAATTATGTCCCCTTTCCTCAGGAATCATATATCACTGATTTTCCCTTATATCTTGTATATTCAACTTCTCTGCTTTCTCTACTGGATGTATTCACTCCTCTCATCTTTAAAAATACTGACATCCTCACATCCTTCTCTAGGTGTCACTAATAAATGGCTCTGTTTCTTTCTTGTTCTTGCATTATTTCTTGAACAAACATACTGAATACCTAGCAAGTATCATATACAGTGCTCAGTGCTAAAAATACTATGGTGAGTTAAAACAAAAAGTTTATGCTCTATGGAGCTTTTAGTCTAGATGAGAATGTAAGAATTAAATAATGTAGCCCTGGCTGGTGGCTCAGTGGATAAGGCACCAGCCTGCGAAACCAAAGGTCACTGGTTTGATTCCCCAGCCAGGGCACATAACCAGGTTGCAAGCCAGGTCTCCAGCCAGGTCTGTAGCTGGAGGCAGGTGAAAGGCGACCATACATTGATGTCTCTCTCCCTCTCTGCCTCTCTATTTTTTAATAAACATAAATAGAAATCTAAAAAAAAAAAAAAGAATTAAATAATGTTACAGTAAGTACTATGGAAGAGAGGTTACATGGTGCTGTAAATTCTTGAAACAGAATTCTGACCTAGTTGAGTCAGGAAAGTGTCATTTAAGCTAAGGTACAAAGACTGAGTAGAGGGGAAAGCACACTATTCAGTGCAATGTTGTGATGGGATTTGAACAGATCAAGAGTAAATGTAAGAAGTTCAGTTGCTTATATTAAGGAGACTAGTGATGGTGAAGAAAAAAAGATTTTTAAAGTATTTTGGAGGTAAAAATCTAAACTTGTTTGGGGGAAGCAGGATTTTAAGGATGATTCCAAGGTTTTAAAAATAAGTAAACATTTTTACATGTATGTGTATACAGTATCTGTTCCTGCTTAGACATGGGGTTGCCTAACAATAACTTTGATTATGCATATTTACATAAACAATTTCCAACTGAGAATGGCCCCTAAAAAGCTAATATTGGAGATCATTGCTTATGGCTCATTGTTCACTTATCTGCTACTAGGAGCAAGTTTTGTATGAAATTATAATTATACTCAGTGGCAAGGAAAGGTGGGGAAAAGAAGATGAATGTTTGTCAAATATATGTATATATTTAAGGTTTTATTTATTTTTAGAGAGAGAGGAAGGGAGAAAGAAAGAGGAAAAGAAACATCAATGTGTGGTTGCTTCTTGCATGTCCCCAACTGGAGACCTGCCTGCAACCCAGGCATGTGCCCTGACTAGAAATGGAACCGGCGACCCTTTGGTTCATAGACTGGCACTCGGTCCGTGGAGCCACACCAGCCAGGGCTTCTTCTTTTTCAATAGTTACTTTTTTGTATTTTTCTCCATTACCAGTTATCCCCCCTATATCCTCTTCCACCTCCACCCACTATCCCTACACTGCTGTCTGCATCCATGAGTTGTTTTTCCTTTTTGCTCAGCCCCTCTACCTCTCTAACCCTCCCTACCCACAGCCATCAGCCTGCCCTCTATTTGTAAGTCTTGTTTCTATTTTGCTTATTAGTTCAGTTTGTTCATTAGATTCCAAATATAAGTGAAATCATATGATACTAGTGTTTCTCTGACTAGTTTATTTCATTTAGCGTACTCCATCCAGGTCCATCCATGCTGTCACAAAAGGTAAAATTTTTCTCCTTTTTTCTGGCCAACTAGTATTTCACTGTGTAAATGTATCATAGCTAATTTATCCACTTATCCACTCATCTACTGATGGACACTTGGACTGCTTCCACATCTTGGCTATTGCAAATAACACTGCAATGAATATAGGGGTACATATATTCTTTCTAATTAGTGTTTCCAGTTTCTTTGGATAAGAAATGGAATCACTGGGTCATAAGCAGTTCCATTTTTAATTTTTTGAGGTTACTCCATACTGCTTTCCACAGTGGCTGCACCAATCTGCTTTCTCAGCAACAGTGCAGTAGGGTTCCCCTTTCTCTGCATCCTTATCAGGACTTGATTATTGATTTATTGATTTATTGATGATAGCCATTCTGACAGGTGTAAGGTGATATCTCATTGTGGTTTTCATTTGCATTCTCTGATGACTAGTGACATTAACCATCTTTTCATATTTATTTCCCATTCATATGTCCTCTTTGGAAAAGTATCCTTTGTCCATTTTTAATTGGATTATTTGGGGTCTTTTAGTGTTAAGTTTTACAAGTTTTTAAATAAGTTTTGGATATTATTTCTTCATCAGATGTATCAATGAATGTGCTTTCCCATTCAGACAATTCCCATTGTCTTTTCATTTTGTTGATGGTTTTCCTTTGTTGTGCAAAAATGTTTTATTTTGATGGAGTCCCATTTGTTTACTTTTTCTTTCATTTCCTTTACCTGAAGAGCTATATTGGAAAAATTATCCCTATAAGCAATGTCTGAGATTTTACTGCCTATGTTTTCTAGGATTGTTTTTTTTTTTAAGATTTTATTATTTTTAGAGAGAGGGAGGGAAGATGAAAGGCAGAGAAACATCAACGTATGATTACTTTCGCCTGCCTCCAGTTAGGGACCTGGCTGGAGACCTGACTTGCAACCTGGGTATGTGCCCTGGCTGGGAATTGAACCAGTGACATTTGGGTTCGCAGGCCAGTGCTCTAGCCACTGAACCACACCGGCCAGAGCCTGTTTTCTAGGATTTTTATGGTTCCAACTTTAACATTTAAGTCTTAAATCCATTTTGAATTTATTCTCACTTGTGGTGTATAAAGATGGTCTAGTTTTATTTTCTTTGCATATATATGTCCAGTTTTCCCAAAACCATTTATTGAGTAAACTATCTTTACACGCATTGTATTTCTTAATT